>SKCR01031878.1:0-199458 GCA_019454045.1 Zanthoxylum bungeanum
TGTTACATAAATCAAGTTCAATCAATACAAACCAAATTCTAGTAATATATCCAAATATGTAGGGAAGACAAAACCCTAACTCATGAACTCAAATTACATTTCTCAAATCATATTGTATATTGCAAAACCTAAGTATTCTTCTACAATGTATACAGGATGACTCAAAACTCTTGATCTTAAAAACGAGACGAGGAGGTGCCCACCTGCTCAATCAATAAATAGTTAAATAGATAAGATAGTAATAATTTCATTAAGGATGCTATTTATAGTGGCATTTCCATTTCATAATAATAACAAATGTATCTAAAAATAAACAAAACCAACCATTCCATTCATTAATCATTATCCATTCAAGCAAATGAATAGAATAAGATGAAAGTAGAAAAAAGACAATAGAAACAAGTCCCCACAAAAACAATCTGCATGGCTTGGACCTCCTAAACCACATAAAAAAAGAGAGAGAGAAAATGCCACACTCTGCTGCACAATCCAAAAGCTACTTCATACAGTCGAAAAATGGCAGTTTCATCACTCTCTTTGAACTGGGTTTCCTCAATATTGTCAAAGAAGGTCAGTACATCAATTATATCATCTATATATCAATTCTAATCTCCTTTAAGCTAATGTTTTTCTGACAAATTTTCAGTTAAATCCAAATGAGTTAACTCGAGCAACTGCTAGTACTTTTCCTTGTCAAAACTCTATCACATGCCCGAGAGAAACCTTTTCCAATGAAGAAAGTAAGACACCCATCTGAAACCTATTCACAAATTCAGTGTTTATGCTTAATGTGTAGTTATAGGAAAAACAAAATCATGTTTTTAGAAATACCCACATGAATGGCACTTGATTTTGAGCTCAGTTTAATGTATTTATTTGGTCACTTGTATAGTGTAAAATTTATATTCTAAAGTTCTGTTGATGTAGCTATTGAATAGTTTTAATACAACCATATCCTTATCTCATGGCCTTTGTTAATTTAGACAATAACAAGAGACGGCTGCTACTGCTTGGAGCTGGACTGCTTACTGCAAATTTACTCCCTGCAAATCCCTTGTTTGCTGAAGGTGACACAATTCCTTGTTCTAAACAACTACTAACTTAATTGGGAAAATGTATGATGCCATTTAGTAAATTCAGATTTCCTTTTCCTTTGTGTAGAGATACCAAGAAACTTTGATGCTTTTGTAGACCGTATTGATGGGTATTCATATATTTATCCATCAGATTGGACAGTAAGTTGTGCAATGTAGTTATGAATTAGAGGCAAGTACTGATTTGGGTTGCTGCCCAAACCTCAAAATAATGAAAATTGGAACTTTGATTTATAGGAATTCGAGTTCACAGGACATGATTCTGGATTCAAAGACAGATACTTGCAGTTGCAGAATGTTAGGGTGAGATTCATACCAACTGATAAAAAAGATGTCCATGATTTGGGTCCTATGGAAGAGGTAATGATGATTGATTCGTAACTTTGATTTCATTTGTCTATCTTTCAACAAGAAGATTGATCCTTTTTTGATACCCAGTTTCTTTGTTTCACAGGTTGTTTCTAATTTAGCAAGGCATGTGTATGCTGCCCCAAACCAAGTTGCTGACATACTAGACATGCAAGAGGTTTTGTATCTCTTCACAGTATTTGTTACAACCGCTGATATCATGGGCGGCCCTGAGTTTTTGGGATTCTAAACGAGTTCTTAAATACAGATGTAAAAGTCATAACTTAAAATTGACAATTTCTTTGATGCTAACTACTACTGTACTGATGCAGAAATCTGTAGATGGGAAAAACTACTATACGTTCGAATACATACTTACATCTCCCAACTACAAAAGCGCTTCCATTGCAAGCATAGGCGTTGCTAATGGTATGCTTCTATTTGCTGCTGCTGCTGCTGCCGCCGCCTGATTGATTGATTGATTGATTGATTGATAGTGATACCAGCATGTATAATTTTGTGTGCTTGTAGGGAGATACTACACTCTGATTGTTGGAGCAAATGAAAGACGATGGAAAAGGGTTAGAAACAAGCTTAAAGTTGTGGCTGACTCTTTCAAGATTCTTGATATTTGAGCTTCGATTGATTATCTTCAGTCAAGCAACAAAACTTGGCATTGCATATTTGTAGCCATAAAAGCTGTTTCTGATTCATACAATTTGTGCGCCAACCCGAGTTTGAAATTATAAAGGTACCATTTAAGGGGAAACAAACAAACAAACATTTCCATCCGATTGAGTAATAATTGTATGTGTAAACAACATTACTTATCGAGATTTCATATGTTTCTAAGTCCAAACTTAAAAAGATAAATATATTTTTAATACGATTTTAATCCTAAAAAAAAAAAAAAAAAAGGAATGGGCTAAGGTCCCACCGGCCAGCGAGCAAGTTATTGGCATTGATCTTGACAAAATGATTGAGAGAGCTTTGGAGATGAGAATTTTAAGTGATGAACTCATTTTGTTTTTTGAGTGGAAAGGTGAACAGATCATATGAACTATTAGCATATGTATTTACAAAAGATTACAACAAATTCTCACTTCTCTCCTCTTCTAAACTTTCATGGGATATCACAAAAATGCAAGATTTACAGCCAACACACATCTCTCAACATCCAACCTACTGCTGAGTTGCAAAATTTTGATCAAGAACGAACCAGGGACAGAAGGCAAAACTAAAAGAAAAAACCCAAGAAGCACACCTCAGTACGACTAAAATTAACTTTAAATTTCTGATTAATAAACAAATCAATATACCTTGGAGTCTAAGCAGAACTTCACTCTAGCATCGCTTGCCTTGCCTCCAAAAAGAATATGCATTTAGCGCTGAACTGCCAAACAAATTCCCAAGTCCCTACTTTTCTAAGCCTCACATTTGAACAAGGTTAATCCACTCTGCTGCCATTGTTCAGAGATCAAGCCGTATTGTTACAAGCTTCATCATTCTCATTTGCCCCAACTCATTCTGGAAACTCCAAAGCGAATTTAGGCAATTTGAAATGAGGACTGTACAAATCGACCATGTATAAGTTACTATTAATCACAAATCCAAACTATACCGATCTATGTTGACGCAAACCCTTCCCAAAGTGAGGTTGTATCAGTCTGACATACAAGCCATTTTTGGCAACCAAGGAATCATGGGTTCCTTCCTCCGCAATTCGCCCTCCATTAAGAACTACTATGTTGTCAACATGCCTCATCATAGCAGCTCTGTGAGCAATCAGAATGGTTGTTTTGTTTCCCATTATCAGTGTATCAAGAGCCTCCTGTACCACTCGGCTTGACTCAGACTCAATGGATGAGCTAGCTTCATCCAACAACAAGATAGGTGCATTCTTCAGCACAACTCTGGCAATAGCAATTCTCTGTTTTTGTCCTGGTGTGAGGTCCACACCCCTCATCCCCACATGTGTGTCATAACCATGGGGTAAACTGCTGATAAAATGGTGAGCATTAGCAATTCTAGCAGCCTCTTTCATCTCGGCTTCACTGGCATTATGCTTTGCATATATAATATTTTCCCTGATTGTTGTTGAGAAGATAATAGGTTCCTGCTGAACAAGACCTAAATGGTTTCTCAACCATCTCAAATTATAAAGCTTCAAATCTCTCCCATCCAATAGAACCTGACCAGAAACTGGATCATAAAATCTCTCAATCAAGGATATTATAGTGCTTTTTCCAGACCCTGAAACTCCAACTACAGCAACGGTTTGTCCCGCATTGACTTTGAGACTGAAATTGCTCAATACCAATACCTCTGGGCGACTTGGGTAACAAAAGTCCACATTTTCCAACTCAACACTTCCATAAACATTTGGGGGCTTCAATGCTGAGTTATCATCTGGATCGATCTTAGGCACCCGATCTATAATTTCAAATACCGACATCAGCGATTTGCGTCGCTTGAGTATATACGGAGCCAATCCAAATGGCTCTACAAGTGCAAATGTTGCAAAAGAAAAAACCATATACTCCTTGAGAGCAGTAGGAAGATCCATATAGCCATCTCTGACAGATATGGCAGTGTACCAAAGGAGAAAAGCATTACAAGCAAAAAGAAGAAACTGTGATAAGCCAAATGCAAATCCAATGGCCATTCCATGAAGAAAACTTTTCTTAAATATTTTCTTCAATTGCAATCTATAGAGCTCCATTACCTTGTTACCAGCACAAAATGCAACCACAGTGTAGATATTTCTAACTGCATCCTCAAGGACCAATGATGCCATTTGGTGCATCTCTTGGATACCCTTCGAAAATCCAGCAAGCCACAATTTCTGCAATATTCAGTTGACAACCACTCAGATTTGAAGAAAAGAGGACAGATATCATGAGATGACTCCATCAAATACCGAAACAGGAAAACCAATGCCAATTGAAGCCAAATATACTTTCTTTCACTTTAAGGGATAGGTTCAATATTGATGTTAGAACAAAAGGAGGGAGAAACTACCCACAATTGTTGACATACAATCATTATTAGTTTTTGGTCACTGGTCACAAGTTTTTTAGTTGCATTTCCAAACTTGTTCATTATAGATCTCAAATTCTGTGTTACGACCAAAGTTAAAGCATAAGTTCATCCATGGGGGATGATGGGTTATATTGGAAACGAAGATCCACGGTGACGGAGATTAAAGAGGGGGATAAAAATACTAGGTTTTTTCATCTGAAAGCTTCTACATGAGGGAAAAGAAATTTGATTGTGGAAGTTTCACATTCAGTGATAACGACAGAATTGCAACTCATGGAACACCCCTAAATCATTTCTTCAAGATGTATGTGAGAATTAGAGTGTATTGCATCAGAAAGCGTAGTAACAGTGCAAACCTGAGCAATGGCAGACAAGGTGAGAACTGGCAGGGTTGCCAATGCTACGAGTGCCAATCGCCATTGTAGCAACATCCCAATAAGGGCAGCAACAATAACAGCAGCACTGTCCTGTATAAATATTGAAAGGCGATTGCTAAAAGCAGCTCGGACAAATGTAGCATCATTTGCCAAGCGCATGGACAAGGTGTCAGCACTATTATCCTCTTCGTCAAACCAACCAACTTCATTGTGCAGCATTGCTGTCCCATATAAAGAATCATTCAGATAAGAATGCATATAAATAATTCTGCATACACAAGAAAATTATGAAAATATTCAGGAAGGATTCATCTACCTAAGAACATCATTCTCCTTACTCGTTCTGTCATTTTCTCCCCCATAATACCGAAGTAGAAGTGCTGTAAAAAATTGGCAACAACAGTCACTACACCCATGCCAGCAATTATCAAGCACCATTTATCTACTTCCTCCCGCAGGTGATGACGCTCATCAGGTCTATAATAAGCTGTTACTATCAGGGCAATAACATATGCAAGAAGGGGATTGAAAGAACCAAAAATGGCAGCACCGATACTTCCTAAGACAGCACAGAGCCACTCTGCAAAACTGAGTTCTGCCAATCTCCAAAAAGATGGTGCTTTCCGATGTTGTGTCTCCTCCACTTCCCTAACTGTCATTGGAAAGTCATCAGAATGACTATGGGGTCGACTAAAAGTCTGAGAATGCGAACGTTCACTTTTGGGATCAGAAGTCAAGAGGGGCGATATAGGGGATTCAGGGTCTGAATCATTTGATGTTTGTCGATTAGAAGAGTGAACATCAATCTTGGGCAACTCTGGCAGTCTCATTTCAAAACTGTCCTGCCTTCTAATTGTTGGTTCCCTATCAGTATCCGAGGACAGACCATTTTCCACCATTTTCTCTGATGGTGGGCTATGAACTTTAGGTGATTCTTGTGAGTCAAAGGCACCATCTGTGGGTCTATATATGCCAACTCTCTGAAGAGAGGGTGATTTCTGCATTTTAGGGGATGATGGCTCTTGGAAGCCGTGACTTGCAGAAGAATCCTTCTCAACTTGGAAAGTTGCAGTCTCCTTGTAGTTTCTAACAGGCATCCTGGATGTATTTACACATCATATAACTACATTAATTAGCAGTAAATTCTAGGCATGTTCCTTTTTTCACAAGTAAATACTCAACTAATGAATCCATTACTCAAGTGACGAGAATACACTTTCAACCATGATTTTTAATAGTAGCATACATACCTCCTAGGAAGTTTTACTGCTTCTTCACATTTAAGAAGCTCTGCGTACAGGCCACCCAGGGTTAATAGTTCATCATGTGTGCCCATTTCAACAAGCTGACCCTCCTCCATTACAGCTATGTAATCAGCATTCCTTATAAGACCAAGTCGTCGAGCTATTATTATAGTTGAACGACCCAACATGAGCAGATCTAGAGCCTCCTGAACAGCTCTTTCAGCTTCAAAATCAAGCCCGCCTGTGACCTCATCAAGGAGGAGAATTGATGGGTTTAAAAGCACCGCTCTAGCTGTGGAAAGTTTTATCTTCTGCTCTTCTGTTAAAGCCAAACCAGCCCTACCAACCTGAAATGCATGCAAATGAATTTCCAATGCGAAAAGGCCAAGAGGGAAAGAACTCATCAAGATGCATCTTTTTAATTACTACCTGTGTCTCATATCCTTTCTCAAGTGAGCTGATAAATGTATGAGCATGCGCTATTTTAGCAGCCTCTTCAATCTGATCCAAAGTAGCATCTCGCCCATAAGCAATATTATCTCTTATACTCAAACTCAACAAGGCAGGTTCCTGAGTGACCAGTCCTATTTGGCTTCTCAGCCATTCCAGTTTCAGGTTTTTAATATTCTCTCCATCCAAAAGAACTTCTCCTGCACCACAAAATGGAAAAATCATTTGAATCTGCAAGCAAACATAATCGCTAAGATCTTCAGTGGAACTTTAAATAAAAATTTTGTACAAGCACTGTAATGAAAACAGTATAATATCGACAGATTACCTAATGTTGGATCATAAAACCGCTCCATTAGTGGAATGATACTGCTTTTCCCAGATCCATTTCTGCCTACAAGTGCCACGACTTTTCTAGCAGGTACAGTGAGGTAAAATCCACTCAAGATAGGGATCTCAGGACGAGAAAGGTAGCTAAAATACACATTCCTAAACTCAATATTTCCATGCACAGATGGCAGTGTGTTCCCGTCATGATTAGTAGAAGATGATGATCTGCTTATCATCTCAAAAAGTCTATACGCAGCAATTCGCCCTTGGTCAAATGAGTAGAAATTTGTGGCTGCCTGATTCAGCCCACTATAAAAGACACAAAAAAATGTAGGTAAGGAAAGAAGAAACTGAATGCAGAAGAGATAATATCAAATAAATAATCAGAAAAGGGGAGAACAAGATACTTACAGGCCACTTAAAATTACAGCAAACAAAGCCGTAATAATTTCACCACCATGAGCTTTGTTATGCATAACTAGGAATCTTCCAACCCAAAGTTGTAAGGCACACGAGCATATTGCAAGACCATATGTAAATCCAAGTCCAAGTCCTTGCACAAGACTAATCAGTATACCGTATCTCAGAGTAGCTTGTAGTGAGGTCGCATAAGAATGCTTGGGCAATGTTTCATTTGTAAATGCATATAAGGTCCTAATGTAAGAGACTGCCTGCATGATATAAAAATTACTAGCATATTAGAATCATTGTTAATAACCCTTCATAAAAATGACTCTAACCATGCTGGATGAAAGCCTATCAGATCTTTGGCGGCATGCTAATATATGCATTATTACGTAACTTCATGACTCAAAAGTTCCACAGTGGACCCCTCATAAGCAAGGAGAATCACAAACTGGTACATTGATATTCTAGCAACTAGTTCAGAAGACCTCAAAATTTCAGATGTTTATGGTATTACACACCTGAGAATGAATACTGCTAGACAACCTTTTTGAAAGACCTTTCATATTGACAATGATAGAATGTTTAATTGTCAATTTCAACACTAACACCACCTAGTCCAAGTCATAGAATCTAGTATTAAGGAATTAAGTAGAATCCTGAAATAAGGATGAATATAATAAAATGTCTTGGAAAATAGTTGGATACCAGCCAGACCTTGAAATTGCACAGCTTTAATTTCTACAATAAACATAGAAGCAAATGGGAAATTATAAACATTAAAACAAAATGCAACTACATCCTCTCTTACAAGGGAAATTGTAAAGATTGCAGCACAATGCAAGCTACATCTATTTTTCCACCCCTAAGCATATTAAGTTATGTGGAAGATACATGTTACACATTGGATACAACTTACAAGAGATAAAAGGCCCACTTAGACTAGTAGCAAGGCCAGTCTTGCCCATTTGAATTCCTGAAAAACTACTTATTTTGTTGTCAACTAATAAAGACAAAAAAACTAAACTATTATTTCGTATAAATAACAAATGAAAGGCAAAGCACATGAATTCATTTTCAATGAACAATTCAGCACAATGAAGTTCAATCTCTACTATAGAAGAACATATGTTGATAAAACCTTTTAGCGTCAACAATTATCTAAGACAAAATGCTAACAAAATAAATAAGAGTCTAGACTCCCAGGACTCCTAAGATCAAAATGGAGAGAGTGACAGATGGAGGAAGAGAGAGAGACACCTGTTCAGCAATGCTGGCTGCTTCAGCATATGCATCTTGAATATTCTCAGCAAGCCTATGAAGAAATATATTTGATATCCCTCCAGCAGCAACGATAAATGGGCCCGTGCCTAATGTTATGAGGGCAATCTGCCAACAATTGACAAATGCAATAACAAGACCGCTGAAAAATGTTGCCATGTTATGAATATAATTCCCAACCTGTATCATAAAAGGGCAATTAGAAGTTTGGATAGCATTTGTATGGCAGAGACGCACCAGAAAATCAATAAATCATTATAAGAGGCACAATTTTACATGAAACGTACTTTTTCACTAAGGGCAGACTGAATGAGCAGCACATCACTCAACACTTGGCTCACAATATCTCCATTATTACCATAAGTATCAAAAAAACTCATGTCTTGGTTAAGTAATACTTGAACATATTTCGATCTTATGACAGCAGTCTGCCGTTCTCCAGTCAAAATCCAACATGAAACCTCTATTACAACGAATTAGTATTAAAAGCTGCAATGACACAAAACAGAAATGTATTATTAAATAAAGAATCAATACTGAAATTTACCAATCCAACCAGCAGCAAAAACACCGGCGGCTATATAAACAATGTACAAAGCAAGCTGCACAAAACAAAAATGTCACATATAAATGAATGTTAGCATACAACTACCACTGAAAAGAAATATGACTTACTAATTCAAAAACTTTGTTTATAGAAGAATCAAATTAACCGCAATTCAGCTGGCCTCACCTCTTTGAACCTCGTGTACTGCTGTTCCGATGATCCTCCCGATTCCAGACTAAGCACTTGAATGACTTTAGCAAAGTAATGCAAGTAAACAACCAGAGCCGTTCCGTGAGCTGCAGCAGCTACCGAACCGATGATCATCAGCACCCAGTCAAGCCGGTCAGCGCACGCGAACAGTCTAGAGAACGGCACGGCAGCCGGCGGTGGCTCCATCTCCTCCGCTTCTTCCATCTCCTCTGCTTCCTCCGCCTGCGCAGCAGTTGCCGCAGCCGCCGACGACGGCTCAGCACTCGGGTCCAAGTACGGAGATGGAGACTCGGGCGGCTCGGATACCTCCGATACAGGCGTTAACGGTTGTACGTGCTGTGGGGACCACCCGAACAATCCCCCCCTCGATATCATCATCTTCGCTTAGCTGAAGCTCTAACTCTCTCTCTCTCTCTCTGTGTTTGTATCTCCCTCAAAATTTTAGCAGATCAGCTCAAATTAGAGGAAATAATTTAATTTCTGAAAACAAAATTGATTCAATTTTCGTGCTTGCTTTGTTTTTAATTTGTGTTTTCAGAAAGTGAAGAAAAAAATAAAAAAGAATTTGACGGTGACTCGGTCAAAGAAAGACGAAGGCTGTGAAGATTTGGGTCACCCCCAGTAACGTGAAATTGAAATTGTAATGTATAGAATTTGGTATATTCTCAATATAATATTTATAAATTAATTTATATTTTAATCATACACATAATATATTTTTGGTGTTCCCTTTTTTAAGGTACCTGATTTTAGAGATTTTTCTTTTAATTTCTGCGCGAGATTTTTATTTATTTCAACTGTCCAAAGACCAAAGCACGACAAATTTTTATTTTTTTTCCCTGTCGACAACAGCTGTGTAAATGATAGTGGAATTACTATAATAGCCTCGAGATCGTTCGATCCGATGGGGTTGACACGTGGGAGATTTTTTGTGGTATGGTATGGTGGTGGGCGAGGTTAGTGTGGAAAACGATAAAATAAAAAAAGGATTTTTTTTAAAATAAGCAGACATCATTGAGTGAGTGAGCAGACTTTTTAGCTCGTGCCAATCCACTTTGAACTTGTTCTTTTCTATTTGTTTTGCCTTTCTAAGGCCGTGTTTGGCTAAATCTTTTTTCATTTTAGGTTTAATAATTGATTTATAACATGCACATGTTGCTCAAATTTAGGGAACAAACAAATATAATCAGGATGAGATTAGATTAAGTTTTAAAAAAAAAAATCAATAATCCATAGCGATATTTATTTAACTTATGATTTTGAGATTAGGAGATATAATTGAGTCGTTTTCTATGTAATCACTCTGGATGATAGAATTAAGAATAACACAAGCAGGTAACTATAAAATTTGTAAAAAATTTAACTAAAATAGATCAAGATACTATGGACATCAATGTCTAGTCATTTATTTAAATCAATCCAATGATGGATAATAATGGATGAATTTATATCATTATATTCAAGTAAAAATATTTATATCCATATAAAGATAGGAAAGAAGAAAATGAAATAGGAACAAGCTGCATATTCTAAGAATTAAAGAAAGTAAATTAAAATAAAATAGTATCAGAGAAAAAATAAATAAAAGATAAAAGAAAGCAGCATAAAGGAATTATACAAAAATGTTAGCTATGTGGGATGAATGATTTTGGCTGGGAAGATGCTATGTCGCTGTACAACCGGATGAATAGCCATAAACTTGCTTCAAAAGAATCAACCTGCAAATATCATAAGAAAGAAAATACATAATCAGATCATCTTTTCATTGGTGTTTTCGACGAAAAAACAAGAATTCCATTTAAAATAAATATATTTATTACGTCAAGTGATTCATGTAACACCCTATGTTAATGCAAAAAAAAAAAAAATGGTTTGGTTTGGTTTGGTTTGGTTTGGCTATATTCATGCCGAAAATTTATCTATGAAGAATGAAACAAGGAGAGAAGCGTGCCTAAAATTGTTTGAAAAGCATACTTCCTCTCATCAATGGAGACAAATTATTCATGTTAGCATGGTTTCACATATGATGGCAAAAATTTAGAAAATCCCTTGATGTACACCTAAGTTGCAGATTGCACTTGTAATGAAGGGATGGAAAAGGGATCCTAACTAAATCCTGAATGCCTAAAGTAAAGAGATGATACACTGCACATCTTTAACAAAATGTCTTTCAGTTCTTGAAAACTACAAATGACCATTCAAAATATTAATCGTTTATCATTTAGCAACCTGTTGCAGCATTAAAAAAGATTTACTATATCTGTCAGACAACCGTTCATCATCTTCTTTCAGGAGTACTAGTTGTGCAAAAACAGGGATTTCTTAATTCCATGGATGCAGCAAAAGGTCATTATTCACTACTCGATAGTCTGATCAGAATAATGTCCATTACCATCCTATTAGACTCCCAGAAATAACATAAAAATTTAATAAGACACGAATTTGAAATGAAGTTTCATACCTCGGTGTTTTGAGGAGTTCCTTTTAATGCAGGATTATAAGTAGCTGTGTCAGCTTATCCAGCCTGAGAAATTGAAAAATTATTTGCCACTGAGTTGAAGAATTTATTTCGAACTGCATGGTGCTACAACGTACTTAACAATGCAAGAAATTCCTTTGGTTCTTCATCTTCTTTAACAATCTGTTCAGTAGCAGCATAAAAAATTAACATTAAGAAATAAATATAGAAGTATAGAACTACAATAATTAATCAGCTTACATGCTTATAGCATAATACAAATCAGCAGAATACAGTGTGTCACAGAATAACATTAAAGTTGCAGGACAAAAAAATATGATAAGTATTAATTGCTGCCATAGGGAAAAGTAAAGAAGTATGATAACTCGGACAGAGAATCCCAAGGATTTGCAAACAACAAATACAATAGAGTGCAAGTAAGTGATAAAATACAACAAAAAGTAAGCCAACTGTGTTGGAAGAATGAAAATTCACCGAGAACAGAATATATTATCCTTGTCATTTCCCATGTTACGAAAAAGCATTTCATTCAAACTTGCATTCTCTTCCATCTACAACATCTTTGGACCAAATCAGTAGCATTGAGTGAGTTAGAGTGCAGAATAATCTCCATTCTTCTTCCCATAGTAGCCTATATCCAACATGCACAACCACATATGGTAAAATATTATGGGATATTTTATGAGATTTAGATTATGGAACGGAGGGACGGGCTGATAGGTTTTGATGTAATTTTCAAAACTCATGTTTTTTCTCTTTCAACATAGTCGGTTATGGATGAAGTAAGTAAATTAGGTGTTCTCGTGTGATTGTTTTTGCTTTTCTTATATATATATATATATATTGCTTTAGCCTATATTCCTAACAAGAAGGAACGTCAAATTCTCAAGTATGAGGGTCCTCAGTACTTCCATTTTATTTAGTTTTCACTCCTTACTCTAGTATTTCAATTTGTGTGAAGTCAAATCAAATTCATGCAGGGAAAACAATATTTGAGCCAAACTTTAATCATATTGAATGAGGCATCCCCATCAACAGAAAACTGATTTTAGATTCCGACATGAAAAAAAACATTGTTTTTTTACATCAAGCAGAGAAGTATAGTAAGACAGCATTGACGGAATATAACCAAACTGCCACCTTCATCAACCTCTATGTCATGTAACCCACATAACAACACCTGAAGTCCTGACCTGTTTTTTATACACAACAGAGCAAGTAAAATAATCAAAATGTAAACTTCGTACCTTAATTGGGGTTCCCTTCGGCAAACCCATCTGAGTCAGAATGTTGTAACCAAAATGATTCTGGTCACTACCTTCTAGATTACCATGACAGAAAGATCTTCCTACCCAAACATACAGAACCCTAGTTGCACTTTTCCCTGAATCTCTACTAGGCGGGAAAATTGCGAAAGCAGACTTAGAATTGAAAACACTCGAATCAAATTTTCCAACTCTTTCAAAAGTGGGCCAGCGACATATCAAAGGTTGCATTTGATTACAATGATCTACAACACTTTCATCCAATCTACTTGAGACACAGAACTTGAGGCCTTCGCCTGAAGGATAATTTCTCCCAGATTCTGCACAACTGTTAACAGAGGATGATTCCTTGCTACAAGAGTCAGCAATCGCTACATTACCTGAAGATAACTTCGATCTGGACATTTGAGTTAGATCTTCCGCTCCATTTCTAATAGCACCCTTGCTCTTAAAAACAATGTCTATACTATCTGGTTTAGATAAGGTGTAACAATTGTCACTTATCCTGACAGAATCTTCTTGATTGGCCAAAATACCTGGTATACTGTTTGCCCTTACACTACTAGTCATCATTGGCAACTTCAGTGACTTTGACAAGCTACCTCTACGCTTTGCAAGGGAGGGTGAAAATCTTTTATGCAGTGACAAAGTAGACTGACAACAAGGCTGCACGCTTCTGTTCAAATCAGGAGCTTCTGGGTTGTTAGATATGTCTTCAGAAAGAGTTTTAGATGTATGAAGAGACAGGTTAGAAAAGTTAGAGAGAGTTGAAGACACTGGAAGTGAAGAAGATGCTGCTGAAGGAGAATCCATAGAGGATTCTGAGAAACACTTTGAACTAGTACCTGAATCAGAAGAAAAAGAATCTGGAGAGAGATGAGGAGAAGAAGACAAAGATAACAATGGAGATGGTGATGGTGATGGTGATGGTGATGGTGATGGTGATGAAGAATGTACTAACATCATAGATTCTGAATAAACTCGAGTTAGGGTTATTCTGGGCACTGACACAAACTCCTTCATATCACCAGAGGCAAACTTACGCCTTAGAGCACTCCAACTACTTTCTCTAGCAGGAAGATGAGTTTCAAGTTCATTCTCAGACGATGAAAAAGGAGGAACAAAACCTCCCATGATAGCTTTCTGGAAAATTTCATAATCAGCATCATATGAGTTCACTTTCCTTTCACCAGGTAGAATCTTCATTGTTGATCCCCCGATCTCCACTCCATTTTTAGACTTATCCATCAGAGGTAAAAATTTAGAAAATGCAGCCCAAAAATAACCCGGTTCTTCCCCTTCCTTGATGATTACTATAGGCCCCTGTGCTCTCTCATAACGAACCAGCTGACAAACAGCTCCTCTCGCATCCCTTTCCATTATAAACTCACAATTCTTACCAATCCAAATGTATATTGCAGAGGGTATATGAACAATAAATGCACCCCTAGAATCCAGAGCCAATGGTGTAGGATCATTCAACATCTTTGGAACTAAGTGCAAAGGATCATATGGGGAGTGTGGAGCAATCCTGTACATCCTCAACAACGAACTGGGGCTAAGTGGGAATGCATGAACTCTTTTTTGGCACTGTAACAGCTGGCAAGCAAAACCCATATTTGGGTCAGCAATTCCTCTTGCTGCTTTTACATACTGAAAAGTGAAAAGCATCATCAAAACTCTGCCCTTCTCTCCACATCAGATATGCAATAACCAATGATGTGGACCGTGACACCCCCTGACAACAATGAACAAAAACCCTTCTGCCCTTTTCTCTTACATCTTCAAAATAATCAAAAACATCATATAAAATGCTGGTGATGTCCTCGGACGGACTATCCTGCAACCACAATGTTCTGTAGACAAAATCAGCTTTGAAATACTCAGGACAAACAAAGCCCACACAATTCAAAATATGGGTAATCCCGTGCTGCTTCAATACATCCCTGTCTCTAGCAACAACATCACCACCAAGATATATATGTTCTGCCACTTTAGAACATTCTTTATCAAAGAAAGCGATCTTATCCCTTTTCACAAGCCCAACATTCTTATCCGAGTTTCTCTGAAAAGATGATAAATCAAGTTTTAGTCTCTCACCACTCTTGTTCCCACTTGGAGTTGGGGGCTGCGGCCACTCACCAAGATCATCAGAACTCGCCTTTGGCCACTCATCTAAGCTCCGACGTGCAATAGATAATGGCTGCAAAGGTGGCAAACAAGAACCATTGTTTTAAAAAACGTTTCGAGGCGGCCGCCTCGGCCCGCCTCGAACCGCCTCGCGGAGTTGCCGCACTGAGGCGGCCGCATAATACGGCAAATGGCAATTTTCCGCCTTTGTCCGCCTGAGGCGGCCGCCTCAGGCAGACTCGGCGTGAGGCGGCCTGAGGCGGCCGCCTCACGCTTTGAACCCTTTTTTTTTTTTAAATTTTTTTCATTAAAACGACGACGTTTTGGCTTCTGTATATATTAAAAAAAAAACCTAAAACTATCATAAAATCATTCAGTTTCTCGGTTTCCTTCTCAACATCGACATATTCTCACTTTCTCAGCCTGTCGTCGTCGTCTTCAGTCTCAGCTTCTCAGTTCTCGTCGTCGTCTTGCAAAAATTTGAAAATTGAAATTGAATTTGATTAACAGAAATGATTAACAGAATTTGATTTCGATTAACAGAATTTGAATTTGATTAACAGAAATTGAATTTGATTAACAGAAGTTAAATTTGATTAACATAATTTCGTCGTCTCAGCATGTTTTTTTTTTAATGAATTTGATTAACTGAAATGATGATTGTGTGTAATAATTCACAGAATTTGATTCACAGAATGATAAGTAACATCCACCGATTCTGGATATGCATGAATTTTATTTTTCTGAATACTGTTTTTTGTAATGAATTCATAGTATGTTTAGGGATTAGTTATCAATATTTTGTTGAACATATTATGAATTATGAAGTAGTTAATGTATTTTCAATCAGTTATCAATAGTTTTTTGAACATACTATGAATTATGAAGAAATGAATATATTTTGAATTATTTTTCCAATTTACGATCGAGGCGCCCGCCTCACCGCCTCGAGGAGGTCCGCCTCACGCCTCAATGGCCGGCCGCCTCAAGGCGCCGCACCGTATTTTAAAACATTGACAAGAACGAGCCTTCGAATTCTGTTGGGAACGTGGAGTTAATGGCACAGGAAACCGGCGTAAATGCCCATTACTGTTTCCAATATTGCCACCATTTGGATCAGCTAAATCTTTCTCCTCTGTTTCAGGGTTTTGCAAGGAAGTACGAGAGGAGGACCATGAGGCTGATCGCCAAAACATCTTCCGTGAGTCAGTAAGTTGGCAACTATCTCTAGAACTACCTAATTCATCCTCTTTCTCCAACATGCTCACTTCAGTAGTAAACTAGTAGCTCAATAAATCACAACGTTGAACATAAAGCTTCAACTAAATTTAACAAATTCAAGCTAAACCCATTTATAGTATAAAATCAAAAATCCTATATTGTTCACCATGCCAAATTCAACAATTCACAAACACAACTCCCCAATATCAAGCCAACTCAAGAAACGTAAAATTAAATCCCAAATCAATTGCTCATTTTAGCAGACGACTGAACAAGATGAAATTAACCCAAGTGCCCATATCAGATCAAGCACAAACACTTAACAGCTGCCACTGCAAATAAAAATAAAAATAAATAAATCAAATCAAATCAAACATTTATCCGTCAAAATCATCAATTAATCAACAAATCAGTTTTAAAAACAAAAACAAAAACAAAAAAACTCGCACAAAATCAATAGAACATACAACAACTCAAGTTTAACAACAAACCCACCAATCAAAAGGAAAAATAATGTCTAAATCTTTGAATCTCGTCTCATCAAAAATAAAACTACTAAGAACAACAAAAAATTAATCAATTGCAAAAAAAAAAAAAAAAAAACAACCCAAATGGCTGAAACCCACTAGGGTTTTTTTTTCTTTTTTTCCTTTAATACGCAGCAATATATATTATAACATGTACATTTGTAAGGGAACGAGCGAAAAGGGTGATTAGATTTGTGACTTACGGAGTAAGCTACACAGAGGAAGCCATGAAAAAGAGGTGATTTGCAAGGTCAAAAGATATGAGAGTGAGTGAGGACATAGGAAGAGGGAAACTTTGAAAGGGTCAAAATGGTAAATTAATTGTCTCCTTAAAATTTGATATAGTTTGGCTCTGGCAAAATTAGGGGGCAGAAAAGCCCGAAGCCCGGCCCGGCAAGACCAGGTCGGGCTTTGGTCCTGTCCGGGGTGGAAAAAGTCTGGGCCGGGCCTTAAAATCAAAGTCCGGTTTGGACTTGGATGCGGGCCCGGGCCGGGCTTTCCAATTTTGGCCCGGACAAAAAAAAAACATAAATAAATATATATATTTTTTAATATGTTTGTATCATTTTTATTTGTTTTTAGCATTTAAAATGTTAATTTATCTATGAAACTTATGATTTATTTATAAATTGTCTTTGTATATAGTGTAAATATATTTTATATTTATATATATATATATATATATATATATTTTTTAAATTCGGGCCCAAAAAAAGCCCCGGCTTTTTTTTTTATTGGCAAGCCCGGCCCCGGCCCGGCCCGTTGCCACCTTTTTTTTGCCGCAAAAAAAGTGTTTGGGATTTAAGAAAAGTTAAAAAAATAAAAATGCAGAAAGTCCTTGGAGATATGTTTATTAAGGATAAATGTGAGATTAACATGGACTAATTGCGATGGTATTTGTATTAAAGGATAATTAGTAATAATTAACGTGGTTGCTAATTGTCCAAACATAGTCTAAATCCTAATTATGTCAGATAACTACACACTTTGACTTTAATTATTTTCAATAGAAAGCAATTTAAAAAGGGAAATTATTAAAGGTTGGTTTATATATGAAATTTTTGAATAAATTTAATTTTACATCCAAAGTTTTAGTTAATGTATTAATTTATATTTTTTAGGTTCAATATTAATATATTATACCCAACATTTTAGTCAACTTACTAATTAACACGTCAAAATTTTAATCAGTATACTATTTTTTTTGTAATCGGGATGTTTGAACCAGCTTACACGCACCTCAATTAATTCACCAATCAGGGTAAGTCGCTGGCTTTTTATATCATGAGGCATAATACCAAAAAAATGCATCTAGTATGATTCAAACTTTTAACTTGAGAGTGAGCAAAGCACTCAAGTCAAAATCATTATCCGTAAAGTAGACTCTTTAACTTGATACTAACTAAAACTTTAAATATAAAATTAAATTTATTTAAAATTTTAATTTTTTTTCATATATAAATATGTTGACGGGTGATTTTCGTCCTAGGGGCAATTTCCAGATAACCCTCCCGAGACAATCCTCATTCAACCTTGAATTTGTTTGGTTATGGGAGACCAAAAGCAAATTTGGTAAAAGACAAGACAGACACATAAAATCGACAAAGAGTGTTTAACGTGGTTCGGCGGAGCTAATCCAGCCTACGTCCACGGGCACAAAGTAGATGTGGTTATTTTATTACCAAAACGAGCTGGACCGACCTATTTGGGGACATGTCTAATAATAACCGAGATGTTGGTTGTTCTTTGTGTTTCTTACAAGTAGCAATCAAATGAAAGATTTTTCAACTCTTACAAATGAGATCACAATCCCCTTATATACTAATGGATATTCAATACTGTTCCCGTATCTTTGCGACGCCAGCACTGCAGGTCTGCGGGTTTTCTGTGATTTGACAAGCTCTCTTCCCCAGCTTGTCATTGCCGAAAGCAAAACATACCCTCTGATTTCCCGTCACATCATGCCGTAAAAGTAAATTGTCACGTCTTTTCATTAATGATGACAACCTATTAGATTTCGAATGTGAAAGTTGATTTTGGAGGGAAAAATCTAACTACTCTGATCCCATGTCGGTCTTCAAGAGGTCGGCGAAGTGACCTGCCGAGCTTCCCAAACTGTTTCCGTCCTGACACGAAATATCCGAACTCATCAACTTATTCCAGGAGATAAGATAACATCAAACTGAGTCGCCGGTCCGAAGTGGTCGGCCTCGGTTCTGATGTTGTCGACCCATGAAATCTGCGCCAGATCCGAGGAATGGGTGCTCGGATTCTCGTACTGTCTGAGAACTGACCTATACATATGGCCGTATGACTCTCCAAAAATGGAAGTTGTTGGAAATTCTTGTAATATTCATTGAAGGATAGGTGTTTATGCCTTTTTGACACTAAAGGTGCAATGGAAGGTTGCAATCCTTAGGAGGGTTGTATCCCACCCCAAGGGGTGCCCCTTTGGCACCCCTCCATGCCTTATAAAAGAGGCATCAAGTCATCAACAAGACAGATAACATAAAATCTGTTTTAGTCACTGTTTTCTTCTAGTTTTGAGAGAGAATTACTTCTATTTCCCAGTTCATATACTTGTCAATGAGTGCTCCTTGGACAAAAAGAAACCAAGTTATCCTGAGAGAACATTGGTCAATTGCGAATCCATAAAGCACATGTGACGGGGCCAATAAGTTCTTAAGGACAGATAGAGATCTCGACTTGGATTTGTCATTGCTTTTTCCAGGTTTTTATTTATAGTTTCATGTTTTAGGTTTTAGGGTTTTGATAAGATTTATTGGTATTTTCCTGATTTGATTTGTTTATAGCATGTTGTTTGATATGTAATGACACTATATTGACCACAATCTTAATAACTTATTGTTTGGTGTTCTTAGATAGTAATTCGCATGCTAGGTTGGAAATTTTCTGGAAAAATACGAACTGTGCATGAAAAACCCGTAGGGCGTTCGAACGCTCGACGAACGCGAAGGCTTAAATCTGAAATTTCGTAAGAACGTTCGAACGCGTCTTCAAACGCAACTCGAACGCAAGCCTTCTACCTAAGAACGTTCAAACGCGTCCTAAACGCAACTCGAACGCAAACTTTCTGGTATCATTCCGTTCGAACGCGTTTTCGAACGTTGTACGAACGTGAACTCTCTAGAATCATTCTGTTCGAACGCGTTATAGAACGTTACTCGAACGTGAACTCTCTGGAAACACTTCGTTCGAACGCGTTGTCAAACGCAACACGAACGCACACACTGGACAGTCTCGTTCGAACTTAGATACGAACGCGACACTAACGAAATCGTCATGTAATTATTATAAACTTAGATTAATATTAACTTAGTAAATCATATAATATAACACATTAATCTTGGTAGTATAGATTTAAGTTATTATTAGGTTGTTCAATTATCACAAGCATACACATAGTGATAAAGTTGAAATTGATTGTATGTTGCATACTTGGTGAGAATTTAGAGTGTAATCATACACAAGAAATTCCATCCAATCTTAATTGACACTTACACATATATATACACATATCGTATATTATTTGTGCAATTGAAGAAGTGTAATTCTAGGTTTGAATTGCTAAAAGATCCTTTTGAAAAAAAGTGTTTAAAGAATATTCTGTCAAAAAAGACGATAAGAGCCTAAGTGGTCAGGGACTTAAGTGGTTACTCCGGACCCCCATCGTCCTCTGGGAATATTCGTTTATTCATTTTTCTAAAGAATCTTTAGTTAAAATTCAAGGACTTGTGTTTATTGGAACCACCGTCCAATAGAACAACAAGTGGTTACCTAGTATATCACTTTGAACAATATCATTTGTTGATCATTGTGCAATTTGTCTTTTGTAGACTAATTGACCCCTATTGGATTTTCCAGTTACAAATGGCTAGCGGAAACATCACAGTACCGGTCTCTCATTGAGAAAAGCCGGAGAAATTTGGTGGGGCAAATTTCAAACAGTGGCAGAGCAAAATGCTGTTATACCTGACAACTCTCCAGTTGGCTAAATTCCTCAAAGATCCTACGGGTCCTGTGGAGGGTGAATCGGAAATGGCCAAGGAAGAGCGAGAACAAACATGGATGTCTGAAGACTTCTTATGCAAGAACTACCTTTTGGGTGGTCTTGACAATACCCTATACAATGTATACCAAGGCATGACTTCTGCGAAGATTCTCTGGGAATCTCTCGAGAAGAAGTACAAAACCGAGGATGTCGGACAAAAGAAATTTGTCGAGGGTAGGTTCATGGACTACAAGATGGTAGATTCAAGGACGGTGATGTCTTAGTTGGGAGAACTGCAGTTGAACATTCATGAAATACTGGATGAGGGAATGAAACTTTATGAGATGTTTCAAGTTGCCGCCATAATTGAAAAGTTGCCTCCATCATGGAAGGACTTCAGGAGCTATCTGAAACACAAAAATAAGCAGATGAGCCTTGAAGACCTCAGTGTTCGATTGAGAATCGAGGAGGACAACATGATGTCCGAGAAGGCCAGCTACAAGACTATGGAGTCTAAGGCCAACATCATTGAGGGTGTAAAGGGTAGCAAGAAGAGAAAGAACAGTGGAGCTGATTCTTCGAACAAGAAGTTAAAGGGGAAATGCTACAACTGTGGAAAGAGCGGTCATATGTCAAAGGACTGCAGAAACAAGAAGTCTCAGGACAATGGCAAGAAAAAGAAAAATTAGGCCCATGTCACTGAATGTGAGCAGCTGACTGATGAGATCTCAGAGATGGAACTATCAGCAGTGGTAACCGAAGCCAACATAGTTGGGATTCCGAGAGAATGGTGGGTAGACACTGGGGCTACTCGCCATATATGTGCAGATAGTAAGATGTTTTCCTTGTATCAGAAAGTCGATGGCGGCGATCATCTGACAATGGGAAACTCGTCTACCTCTCAGGTGGTTGGACAAGGCACAATGGTTCTGAAGATGACATCCGGAAAGGAGCTAACACTGAAGAATGTACAGCATGTTCCAGATATTCGGAAGAACTTGGTCTCGGGCTCTCTCCTTAGTAAGGCTGGTTTTAAGCTTGTATTTGTTTCTGATAAGTTTGTAATGACAAAGAATGATATGTATGTAGGAAAATGTTACCTAACTGAGGGCCTTTTCAAACTAAATGTAATGACTGTCAATCGTGCTATTAATAAAGCTAGTACTTCTGTTTATATTATTGAGTCACAAAATGTATGGCATGAGAGGTTATGACATTTTAATTATGATACCATGCGTAAACTAATTAACATGGATCATATACCTAAATTTGCAATTGATAGCCAACATAAGTGTGAGGCATGAGTTGAAGCAAAAATACATAGAACATCATTTCATTCTGTTGAACGCGGTTATGAACCTTTAGAACTTGTACACACTGACGTGTGTGACATGAATATTGTGCTATGCACGGAATTATTCATGTCACTTTTATCGATGACAACACAAGATTCTGCTATGTGTACTTGTTGAGGAGCAAATCTGAAGCTATTGAGAGCTTTGTACACTATAAGAGCGAAGTTGAAAATCAACTTGGCAAGAAAATCAAAAGAATCAGGAGTGATAGAGGTGGTGAATATGTTTCACCATTCGGTGAATATTGTTCTATGCACGGAATTATTCACGAAACCACTGCTCATTATTCTCCTTAACAGAATGGAATTACGGAGCGCAAAAACCGAACATTGAAGGAAATGATGAACGCCATGTTGACGAGTTCGGGTTTACCCCAGAACTTGTGGGGGGAAGCCTTACTTTCCGCGAACTACGTTCTAAACAAGCTTCCTCACAGAAGATTGGACAAGACACCATATGAGTCGTAAAAAAGTTTCTTACCTTCCTACAAATACCTTAAAGTGTGGGGGTGTCTTGCCAAAGTAATGGTTCCTAAACCTAAGAAGGTTAGAATATGACCAAAAACTGTTGATTGTATATTCATTGGATATGCTCATAACAGTAGTGCGTATCGATTCTTGGTACACAAGTTTGAGATTCCTGACATCAATCCGAATATGATAATTGAGTCAAGGAATGCGGCATTTTTTGAAGAGACATTTCCTTGTAAGGAAAGACAAAGAACCGAGTCTCTAAAAAGAACAGTTGATACTGTCAATGATAGTGAACAATATGACCAAGAATCAGATCAACGTGTAAATGCTGAGACAATCGAGCCTAGACATAGCAAAAGAGCTAGAACGTCTAAGTCGTTTGGCCCCGATTTTCTGACATACTTGTTAGAAAATGAGTCTCAAAGCTTTAAAGAAGCTATGTCTTCTCCGGAGGCACCTCTTTGGAAATAGGCTATTAACAGTGAGATTGATTCAATTCTACAGAACCATACTTGGGAGTTGGTTGATCTTCCACCAGGTTGTAAGCCGCTGGGCTACAAATGGATATTCAAAGGAAGATGAAAACGGATGGATCAATAGATAAATACAAGGCAAGAATTGTCATAAAAGGTTATAGACAAAATGAAGACCTTGATTACTTTGACACCTATTCACCAGTGACTCGTATCACATCGATAAGAATGCTCATAGCCATAGCAGCTATATTTGGTCTTGAAATACATCAAATGGATGTAAAGACGGCATTCTTGAATGGTGAATTGGATGAAGAAATTTACATGGAACAACCAGAAGGGTTTAGTGTTCCTGGACAAGAACAGAAGGTGTGCAAACTTGTAAAATCCTTGTACAGATTAAAACAAGCACCTAAACAATGGCATGAGAAATTTGACAAAGAAATGTTGTCAATGTTGGGATTTATGTCCTAGAGCTCATGTGTTGTAAACGGAATTGATTATTGTAATAATTATAAACGCATTATTCTTTTATCAAAGTTGTTTGATTTAAATTGCATATTGTCCAATTGTCTTGTTTACCTTGATTACTCTTGTACCTTTAGACTTAGTGTATGTTTGATGCACAAGAGGATTTAAGTCTAAAGTTAGTAATCTAAATAGTCCATAGAGAGCAAACAAAGAGGGTACTTTGTTTGTGGTAAATCTATAGCTGCGGTCCATTCTATACTTGTATGACGAACTTGATCCGGGATCGTTCATGTAGTGACATGGGAATGGAGGCACCTTGTATGATAAGATCATATAGGACTGGACTCAGATAAATACGAATTTCTTTTAATATCCGTTAATCGAAGAAATTCATTTTATCTACTAGATGGTCATATATGGATTAATCTTAATCCTGAGTGTACTACGAACTCCTGCATGTCGGGCTGTGTCCTTTGATTTACTATGGTGAGGTTGGTGTAGCAGTCCCGGCCAATAACTACGTATTTTGGGGATATGGTTTTGTATGTAGCTGGGAACGTTTTACATAGATATGGAATTCACTCATTCTTTCGAGAAGTAGAAGAATATCTCTTTTAAGAGTTGATTCGGGACTTGAACAATTTTGAGCGCTCAACTTTTCTATTACGAATAGAAAATATTTTATATTCATAATTGTTATGAATTAATTGTTCATTATAGAATCAATGGTGCTTAAGAGACAAAATATTTAGAGGGGTATAACGGACTTATGACCCGGCTCTATTTATGAGATATTCATGAAGGGCTATATCCATATGTAGTGACTATATCGATGGACACCGAAGTTGTTCGGCTTATATTTCCATCTACGGTAACGGGAGTTCAACTTCGAGTTTTTAGTGGAATAACGCGGAGTTAATAATTCGTAATATTTAATTAAAGAGTTTAATTAATATTTCGGAATTATTGGAGCTCGGAACCGTAGGTCCATTTGGTCCCCGTGCTAGCTCGATTAACTGTAGCAAACCTAATATAATTAGATTGTCTAATAATATGCTCACATTATATTTAAATATTATTAATATAATTAATAATATTTTTGTCACAAATGAAAATAATATTAAATTAGTTTAATATTATATTTTCTAATATTTTTGATTATAAGATAATCAAATAATAATTATGAGATAATTATTACATCATTAATAATTATGAGATAATTATTACATCATCATTGATAATGCATAATTATGAGATAATTATTATATCATTATTTGATAATGGTAAATGCATTATCAAGACAAGCCTTAATGGTTTGCCAAATCATCCACCAAGTTTTTGTTAATTAGTTTTGACCTAATTACCTAACTTGTTCCATTAATTCATTGATTTGGTTGACACTCCACTCAAGTGTGTTTGCCATTCAAAGAATAAGTGGAAGTTGGTGGAATGGCTTGAGTGGATTTTCTCTACCATTCCCACTCAAAGGTTGAGTGATAAAAAGATTTTCTTTTTGAAAATTTTCTAGTTTTTGACACAACTTTGAGAGAGGTAGAGAGAAATACAAAAACACTTGGAATTTTTCTTCAATAGTTGAGAGAAAATTCTTATTCTCAATTGTTGAGATTTGAAAGGAAAAACAAGAGTGAACAAGATACTTGATCTTATTATCTCATTTTTCTTAAAGCCAAAAGAATTTGTGACAATATAATTTCTCTCTAAATAGTTTAGAGTTTGATACTTCTCTAAATAGTTTAGAGGTTGATCTTTGTGAGTGAAGCCCACACTTCGGTTTGTTGGTTTCGAGATATAGCTCGGAAGATTGGGTGGTTGATTCTACGGTAGAATCTCAAAGGATATTCATCAAGAGTTCGGTGGAGTTCGACTTCAACAAAGGAGAAGGCAGAGAAAATTTTAAAGATCCGGTGCCACTACATAGCCATTTCCGCTGCGCTAAGGAAAGCCGTTTCCAACAGTCAAATGGGTTCAAAACCAATGAGTGTGATAAGTGTATACACCAAATCAACTCTAAAATGATATGTCATTGTGTGTCTCTATGTAGACGATATGCTGATAATTGGTAGTAATCATGAAATGATTCAGTCTACCAAAACGTATTATCCAGCAGATTTGATATGAAAGATATGGGAACAGCTGATGTGATCCTAGGAATTAAGATTTCTAGGATATCAAACGGATATATATTATCTCAGACTCATTATATTGAGAAGATACTTGATAAATATATCAAAGGGGATAATGTGGCTAGAACACATGTGGACCTAAATCTTCATCTATCAAAGAATATTGGTTCAAGCGTATCGCAATAAGAGTATTCGAGAATCATCAGAAGTCTGATGTATCTCACGAATTGCACACGACCTGATATCGCTCAAGCTGTGAACCGGCTTAGCAGATATACGAGCAATCCAGGACATAACCACTGGAAAGCCATGGTAAGAGTTTTGAGGTATCTGAGAGACACTTCGAAATATGGGCTATATTACGAGAGATATCATGATGTACTAGAGGGATACAGCGATGCTAATTGGATATCTGATACAGTGGATTCCAAATCTACTAGTGGATTTGTTTTCACACTTGGTAATGCAGCCGTGTCATGGAAATCCTCGAGGCAAACATGTATTGCCCGGTCTACTATGGAATCAGAATTCATAGCGTTAGATAAAACAGCGGAAGAAGCATAATGGCTTAGAAACTTCCTGGAGGATATTCCTAGTTGGCCCAAACCAGTGCCAGCGATTAACATACATTGTGATAGCC
Source organism: Zanthoxylum bungeanum (assembly GCA_019454045.1). Taxonomy (NCBI): domain Eukaryota; kingdom Viridiplantae; phylum Streptophyta; class Magnoliopsida; order Sapindales; family Rutaceae; genus Zanthoxylum; species Zanthoxylum bungeanum. The sequence goes on from SKCR01031878.1 coordinate 26,519, forward strand.
GGCTATTGGGAGAGCCCAAAATACAATGTATAATGGTAAGTCTCGACACATACGTCAGAGACATAATACCATACGTCAACTGCTCTCAAGTGGCATAATAACGATCGATTATGTTAATTCGAAGGAAAACCTAGCGGATCCACTAACTAAAGGTTTACCTCGAGATCAAGTTGAGAAGTCGTCGAGGGGAATGAGCTTGAAGCCTATAATCTAAGAATTGTCACTGTGGAAACCCAACCTAGCTGACTGGAGATCCCAATATCTAGGTTCAAAAAGGACAACAGAAACTTTGTGCAATTCAAAACAAGCACTGAAGAGTTTTGTACTCTTTCCCATTCCGATAATGACGCTGAGTGCTGTCTGTCATTGGTTAGGATAAGCTAAGGCTTTTAATGATCACTATATTAAGAGATGAGTCCTAATGAGGGTAAAGAAAGATTACCTCTTGATAGTAGATCACATATTTCAAGTAAGAAGTGAGGCCGCTTCCGTGGGAACTTTTAAAGGCGGGTTAACCTAAAGTAGTTGATGAATCCAGGATCGTCGTTCAGGACCAAAATGAACACAACCGTAGAACGGGAAAATGGTCGAATTAAAGCTGTGTGTTGGCAATTGTCTTGGTTTACACGAACGACAGAACAGTTCAAGACTATGAGTCACTGGTTTGCCAAGTAAATCCGATTGTCATTCACTAGGAAAGGTTCAAGGCGAAAGCTACCTATTTCGATACAGCTTTTGTTCATGGTAACTCTCTCGAGTGTCGACATGAATATTAGAAGAATTATGGGGGATTGTTGGAAATTCTTGTAATATTCATTGAAGGATAGGTGTTTATGTCTTTTTGACACTAAGGGTGCAATGAAATGTTGCAATCCTTAGGAGGGTTGCATCCCACCCCAAGGGGTGCCCCTTTGGCACCCCTCCATGCCTTATAAAAGGGGCATCGAGTCATCAACAAGACAGATAACAGAAAATCTGTTTTAGTCACTGTTTTCTTCTGGTTTTGAGAGAGAATTACTTCTATTTCACAGTTCATATACTTGTCAATGAGTGCTCATTGGACAAGAAGGAACCAAGTTATCCTGGGAGAACATTGGTCAATTGCGAATTCGTAAAGCACCTGTGACGGGGCCAATAAGTTCTTAAGGACGGAGAGAGATCTCGACTTGGATTCGTCATTACTTTTTCCAGGTTTTTATTTATAGTTTCATGTTTTAGGTTTTAGGGTTTTGATAAGATTTATTGGTATTTTCCTGATTTGATTTGTTTATAGCATGTTGTTTGATATGTAATGACACTATATTGACCACATAAGTTCCCTCTTTGCCCTTGCTTAATTGTTTGAATATCTTAGTTGGAGAAATCCCCATCAACAAAATCAATTTTCGAATATAATATTGATAATATCTTAAAAAATAATTTGTCCCGCTGGAGATCCCAATACTCTTTTGTTTTATTTTATTATTTCCAGCACCTGTTTTTGTATTTTGTTGTTGTTCTTCTTTTTGATTTTTGATCAAAAAAATGATTCTTAATCACTATCCTATCACAGCACACGTTTGTGTGCCCTTATATCTCTCTTGGATGATTTGTTTTGATCAAGAAAAAAATACTTCCTTATCCCCACGTTTTTTGATTTTCTCATTGATCAAATATAATGTCAAACATATCTTTTAAGGATATTATTAATTTTTGATTTTGGAAAAATCAAAATAAAATCCTTTAATATTTATCTCATAGTTACCAAAGATAATTCATTAAAAATAATTTTCAAAATTTCAACTTTTGAAAATATTATCTCATTAAATTAATTAATATTAATTTTCATAAATTAATAAATAGATACATTATCTGATAAATATATTAGGACAACTTTTGTCATAATTTCCAAACAATAGTTATATGGAATAATTAGAGTGTAAAATAATTCAGTGATAGAAGACGACGAGGGGACCGATGGACCTATAATTCTAAGCTTCAATAATTCCGTCGATTAATTATAAACTAGTTTATTAATCAAACGAAATTATTAATTCTGGAGTAACTCCACTAAATACCCAGAATTGCACTCTCATAATTATAGAATTAATTACTCAAAGTATACGTCCATTGATATAGTCATTACATATGCAATGATCCTCCATAACAGATTCGTAAAGGAGCTATGTATAAAAAAATCTGGTAACCTCTCCAATTACATCTTTATCCTTGACTTCCATTAGTTCTCAAGTGAATAATTAATTCATAACTTTTATGAATTTACGCGCTAATCGTTCAGAACCTGAACTAATAGACAAGGGAATCTTATGAGCGGATTTCATTGTATCAGGTTAGCATTCCCAGCTATTTATTCAACTCATTCCCAAAATACAAGGTTTATGAAATGTAATAAATATAAAGTCATACCGAGTAAATTAAAGAATAAATTAATATGATAAAGGAGTCTGTTAAATACAATGAATTAATATCATCACATATATGACCATCATTATGATAAAATTGATGTTCTTTATTTAACGGAAATTATTAGAACTTTTCAATTTTATCTGGTCATGTCCAATATAATCTTATTATATAAAATACATTCATTTTTATGTCTTTACATAATATAGTCTGGATAGAACTATACCATTCATAATGGAATGAACTATATTTATGATTTTGGATTTGAAGATTCTCAACTTCAAATCATAGTCATGAACGAATTTTGATTATTACTCTTTAAATTTTATTCATGCATATATGTATGTAACATTTTACATATACATATGTGTTTAATTTAAAGCTACATAAATAATCACGGAATTTTAATGAATTTTATAAAGCAAATCAAAATGCATACATGGAATAAAATCGAATCATAAAATTATTAATCAATCATGTTTCGAACACATTTGTTTATATTCCGGAACACTGGGTGTTTTGTATATAAAGATGATATTTTGATATAAATAGCAGATGTTAATAATGGTCTTTATATTTTGAATATAAACGAATTTCAAACATATAACATGACAAACAAAAGGCTCAAATTGAGTAAAACAGATGAGACTTATCTGTGGCATTGTCGTCTGTGACACATTAACAAGACTCGTATATCCACTCTTTCGAAGAATGGATACTTGGACGGATTTGATCATGATTCATATGACGTCTGCGAATCCTGTTTATTAGGAAAAATGCCTAAAACACATTTTAATGGTAAGGGTGTACGTGCCACTGAACTGTTAGCCATCGTTCATAGTGACGTATGCGGGCCCATGTCTAGCCAGGCTAGAGGTGGATATGAATACATCGTAACCTTTACGGATGATGCATCACATTATGGTTATGTGTATCTTATGAGACACAAGTCGGAAACTTTTGAGAAATTCAAAGAGTTTCGACACGAAGTAGAAAAGCAGACTGGCAAAAGTATTAAAACATTGCGGTCAGACCGTGGTGGAGAATACTTAAGCAATGAGTTTCTGGATTACTTAAAAGAGTATGGTATTCTTTCACAGTGGACTCCTCCAGGAACACCTCAATTGAACGATGTGTCCGAATGGAGAAACAGAACTTTGTTGGACATGGTAAGGTCTATTATGAGTCGCACTGAGCTACCAATTTCTTTTTGTGGATATACATTAAATAATGCAATACTTATTTTGAATAAGATTCCGTCAAAATCTGTTGGACAGACTCCATATGAAATATGGACAGGAATGAAATCAGGTTTCTCATTCCTGAAGATTTGGGGATACTGGGCATATGTTAAACGTTTGAATGGCACCAAACTAGAACACAAATCGGATAAGTGCCTATTTGTAGGTTATTATAGGGAAACCAAAGGATATTACTTCTACAACCCACAAGAGAACAAAATATTTATTGCTCTTCATACAGTTTTCCTCGAAAAGGAATTCATAGATGCAGTGATAAGTGGAAGGAAAGTAGAACTCGATGAAAATCGGAGTGATACTGTTCCTGGAACCGAACCCCTCACGGAACACGAACAGTTCATCAGGGATGAGACTATTCCATAATCTTCTAATACACAAGAACCGCGTAGGTCGGAGAGAGTCAGAAAACAACCTGAGAGGTATGGGTTTTTGATCTCACCTCATGTAGATATTAATCTTATTGAGGAAGATGAACCGGCTACATATGAGGAAGCGATACAAGGTATCGACTCTGCTTTATGGCAAGAAGTCATGAAGTCCGAAATGGATTCTATGTATACCAACCAAGTTTGGACACTGGTTGATGCACCAGAAGGCGTTAAGCATATTGGTTGTAAATGGGTCTTCAAAATGAAGACGGACATGGAAGGCAACATACAAACGTACAAAGTTAGGCTTGTAGCGAAAAGTATTGTCGACGACATGGTGTCGATTATGATGAAACTTTTTCATATGTTGCCATGATGAAATCCATTCGAATAATGCTTGCTATTACTGCATATTTCGATTATGAAATATGGCAGATGGACGTCAAAATCGCTTTCCTTAAAGGAAACCTTTTGGAGGATGTTTATATGCAACAATCTGATGGTTTTGTCGTGCCAAAACATGCAAACAAGGTTTGCAAGTTAAACCGATCCATTTATGGATTGAAGCAAACATCGCGTTCTTGGAACCAACGTTTTGATGAGATCATAAAAGAATTTGGTTTCATTCAAAACGAAGATGATTCTTGTGTATATAAGAAGGTTAGTGTGAGCGCACTGACGTTCATTGTCCTATATGTTGATTATGTATTTGTTGGGATTTATGTCATAGAGCTTCATGTATTATAAATAGAATTGATTTTTGTAATAATAATAAATGCATTATTCATTTTATCAAAGTTATTTGATTTATATTGCATATTGTTGATGACCGGAAAATATATCAATATTTACCGCCCCTTTTACTTAATATTTTGTTTAGTTTCTCGGGTTTGATGAACGTTTTGATATGTTTTATTTTATTTTGCAGATAAAATAATATCGGGACTCAATGAAATCATTTAGGATGAAATGTGGATCAAATAAGGGCAATTATTGGACTTGATATATTAATTTTGGAGATTGGAAACTTGAAAGGGCGTTTTTGACGAAGTGCAGTTTTGGAAATTCCAGTTTTGCGCATCTGTCGTATTTTGGGCATAACTTTTTACTCCGATATCGGATTGAGCTGATTCAAGTTCCAGATTAAATAAGACTCAATGATCTACAACTTTGAAAGATAAAATATTTTCAAATTATGATGATTTCATGACCGAAATTGATGAACCATCCAGAAGTGTGTGGAGTGTAATTATTAAAAGTCATTATCAATCATTTTCAAAGCAAAATATTAATTAATTAATAATTAATAAAAATTATCAAATCAACACCAAACAAGATAAGCAATTAGTGGAGCAATTATGGATTTGGTGGAGTAATTAGTGGAGAAATTAATAATGGATTTGGTGGAGAATTTGATGGATGATTTGATGGAGGCAAAATTTTGCCTATAAATACCAAGCCATTTCATTTGTAAAATTCATACTTTCTTCTAAGGAATTCCTTAAGAATACTAAGAAGATTGTATCTTATTTGTTTATTTACAGCTTTCAGTAATTAATTTCCGCTTTCGCACTTTCTTTTCTTTACTTTTTCAGTTTTTATTTTCCGCAATTTACTTTTACGCACAATACTTTTCTTTCTTTAATTTTCAGTTTTTACTTTTCAGTAATGAGGAGGTAACTCCCCTTTACTGGGGTAAAAGGTAAAACTTTTATTACTAATATTTAGATTAATCTCCCTTAATTATAATATATAAACTAGTTAAAACCTGACTTAACGATGATACCGCCATATGGTCGGTTGGTAATTATTTAAATTGGTTTTAACCTGACTAAACTGGATACCGCCTGATTGGTCGGTTGGTAATTAATTATTAATTTGACTTAATCTGGATACCGCCTATATGGCTGGTTGGTAATTATCATGCAAAGTTAATATATTATATTAAGGGAGATATCTAAAATAGAAATAATAAAAGTGGATCCTTTTACCTCAGCATTTTCTTTTATTGTAATTTTACTTTATTTACTTTTCAGCAATTTACTTTTCAGCAATTTACTTTTAGCATTTACTTTTCAGTATTTAATTTTTAGTATTTTACTTTATGTCTTTTCTTTTATTTAAGTTTTTACTACCTGTAAATATGTGTCGTAACTAAGCCAGTTATCTGGGGTTGTGATGAAATCCAATATCACCGGTTTATAAGGGGTTAAATTATAGTTTGGGTAATATAAAGGTTTATTTATTGAGTCTTAATCCTAATGCTTTTTATTAACTGGCCATTAATAAAATTGAACTGGTAAATCTAAAATGAACTAGACATAGGGATTTTAGGTTTAAGACCTTAGACTTAATAGCCCACGATCTTCCTTGAGGATAGATAACCCTTTAATAGATTTCCTTACAGGATAGGAATATACCTGTCGGGCGGGGGTAGCCATAATTGGAACTTAAACTTAATGAATCCAGATAATTTGGTTGACATAGACATATGGTTCAATTGGGTTAAACTGGGTATTTGTGTCTGACCATCGACAGAGGCTTACACATAATTTAGTGTTCTAGGTTAATAAATCAATATATTACCCAACTTTAAGATAACCACTTCATCTTTAAAATGATATTGGAAGAAATCACAACCCTAGATAGTTTTTAATATTGAATTTTCTTAAAACATATTTTCGACAATTTTATTTACTTGCTTTTAAATTTAGAATCGTCACCATTTCAAATCAATCAATCAAACAATCTGTTAGATACTAGTAATCATTTGACCTCATAAAATTAATAGTTTTGATATTAAGTCCTCGTGGGATCGATATTTTTATACTACTTGAACGATACGTGCGCTTGCGTTATACGTGTGTGTTTACGCCGGTCAATTGTCCAATTGTCTTATTTACCTTGATTACTCTTGTACCTTTAGAATTAGTGTATGTTTGATGCACAAGAGGATTTAAGGCTAAAGTTAGTAATCTAAATAGTTCATAGAGAGCGAAAAAGTAGGGTATTTTATTTATGGTTTATCTATAGCTGCGGTCCATTTTATACTTGTATAACGACCTTGATCTGTGATCATTCATGTAGTGACATGGGAATGGAGACACCTTGTATGATAAGCTCATATAGGACTGGACTCAAATAAATACGAATTTCTTTTAATATATGTTAACCAAAGAAATTCATTTTATCTAATAGATGGTCATATATGGATTCGATCTTAATCCTGAGTGTATTACGAACTCTTGCATGACAGGCTATGTCCTTTAATTTACTATGGTGAGGTTGGTGTTGCATTCCCGGCCAATAACTACGTATTTTGGGGATATGGTTTGGTATATAGCTGTGAACGTTTTACATAGATATGAAATTCACTCCTTCTTACGAGAAGCAGATGAATATCTCTTTTAAGAGTTGATTCGAGACTTGAACAATTTGAGCGCTCAACTTTTCTATTACGAATAGAAAGTATTTTATAATCATAATTGTTATGAATTAATTGTTCATTATAGAATCAATGGTGCTTAAGAGACAAAATATTTAGAGGGGTTTAACGGACTTATGACCCTGCTCTATTTATGAGATATTCGTGAAGGGCTATATCCATATGTAATGACTATATCGATGGACACCGAAAATATTCGGTTTACTTAATCCATCTACGGTAACGGGAGTTCAACTTCGAGTTTTTAGTGGAATAACGCTGAGTTAATAATTTGTAATATTTGATTAAAGAGTTTAATTAATATTTCAGAATTATTGGAGCTTGGAACCGTAGGTCCATTTGGTCCTCGTGCTAGCTCGATTAACTGTAGCAAACCTAATATAATTAGATTGTCTAATTATATGCTCACATTATATTTATTTATATATTATTAATAAAATTAATAATATTTATTATCACAAATGAAAACTATTTAAATTAGTTTAACTTAATGTTTTCTAGAATTCTTTGATTATGAGATAATCAAGTCTTGATTATGAGATAATCATGTTAGTAATAATTATGAGATAATTACTACAACATAATTGAAGATAAATAAATCATTATTAATATGTTGATTTTTATTTACCATTAGAGACAAAGCCATATGGCTTACCATGTGATCCAAGCAATTATGTCTATTAGGTGGCTTGGATACACCTAATAGTTTTGTCATTAGCTAATGCATTTTATGCTTTGGTATGACATCCACATTATGTGTTTTCCATTGAAAGAAAGCATTGAATGCTTAATGACAAAGCCATTGTCTTTAGCTTAACATTTCTTATGCTTTGGTATGACATTCACATTTTTGTGTTGGCCATTGCAAGAAAGCATTAGATGCTTAATGATAAGGTTAGTTGGCTTGTGTAAGAGAATATATCTCTACCATTTCTCTCACTTCCTAAGGTTAACACTTTACATGAATTCACTCAATTGTTGTGAGTAAAGATTTGAGAGAAAATAGATAGAGTTCTAGCATTCACAAGTGTTGTGAAATTCCTAAAGCCAAACAGCATTGTGACATCTTAAATATCTAAATAGTTTAGAGGTTTAATCTTTGTGAGTGAAGCCCACACTTCGGTTTGTTGGTTTCGAGTCATAGTTCGGAAGATCGAGTGGTTGATCCAAGTGTTGGACACCAAAAGATTGATCTTGGCTACTACAAAAAGGGAGAAGGCAAAGAAAATTTTGAAGATCTATACCGGACCCGGTGCCACCACAAGCAACTTTCGTCGCACTAAGGAAATTTGTTTCCTACAGTATTGCGTTTAGACAATGAGATCATAAAAGAATATGGTTTCATTCAAAACGAAGATGATTCTTGTGTATATAAGAAGGTTAGTGGGAGTACACTGACATTCATTGTCCTATATGTTGATGATGTATTTGTTGGGATTTATGTCCTAGAGCTTCATGTATTATAAACAGAATTGATTTTTGTAATAATAATAAATGCATTATTCATTTTATCAAAGTTGTTTGATTTATATCGCATATTGTCCTATTGTCTTATTTACCTTGATTACTCTTGTACCGTTAGACTTAGTGTATGTTTGATGCACAAGAGGATTTAAGTCTAAAGTTAGTAATATAAATAGTCCATAGAGAGCGAACAATGAGGGTACTTTGTTTGTGGTTTATCTATAGCTGCGGTCCATTCTATACTTGTATAACGACATTGATCCGGGATCATTCATGTAGTGACATGGGAATGAAGGTACATTGTATGATAAGATCATATAGGACTGGACTCAGATTAATATGAATTTCTTTTAATATCCGTTAACCAAAGAAATTCATTTTATCTAATAGATGGTCATATATGGATTCGATCTTAATTCTGAGTGTATTACGAACTCCTACATGACAGGCTATGTCCTTTGATTTACTATGGTGAGGTTGGTGTTGCATTCTCGGCCAATAACTACGTATTTTGGGGATATGGTTTGGTATGTAGCTGGGAACGTTTTACATAGATATGGAATTCACTCCTTCTTACGAGAAGCATATTAATACCTCTTTTAAGAGTTGATTCGGGACTTGAACAATTTGAGCGCTCAACTTTTCTATTACGAATAAAAAGTATTTTATAATCATAATTGTTTTGAATTAATTGTTTATTATAGAATCAATGGTGCTTAAGAGACAAAATATTTAAAGGGGTTTAACGGACTTATGACCCGGCTCTATTTATGAGATATTCATGAATGGATATATCCATATGTAATGACTATATCGATGGACACCGAAAATGTTCGGTTTACTTAATCCATCTATGGTAATGGGAGTTCAACTTCGAGTTTTAAGTGGAATAACGCGGAGTTAAATAATTCGTAATATTTGATTAAATAGTTTAATTAATATTTCAGAATTATTGGAGCTTGGAACCGTAGGTCCATTTGGTCCCCGTGCTAGCTCGATTAACTGTAGCAACCTAATATAATTAGATTGTCTAATTATATGCTCACATTATATTTATTTATATATTATTAATAAAATTAATAATATTTATTATCACAATTAAAACTATGTTAAATTAGTTTAACTTAATATTTTCTAGAATTCTTTGATTATGAGATAATCAAGTCTTGATTATGAGATAATCAAGTTAGTAATAATTATGAGATAATTACTACAACATAATTGAAGGTAAATAAATCATTATTAATATATTGATTTTTATTCACCATTGGAGACAAAGCCATATGGCTTACCATGTGATCCAAGCAATTATGTCTATTAGGTGGCTTGGATACACCTAATAGTTTTGTCATTAGCTAATGCATTTTATGCTTTGGTATGACCTCCACATTTATGTGTTTGCCAATAAAAGAAATCATTGAATGCTTAATGACAAAGCCATTATCTTTAGCATAACATTTTTATGCTTTGGTATGACATTCACATTTTTGTGTTGGCCATTGCAAGAAAGCATTAGATGCCTAATGACAAGGTTAGTTGTCTTGTGTAAGAGAATATAATCTCTACCATTTCTCTCACTTCCTAAGGTTAACACTTTGCATTAATTCACACAATTGTTGTGAGAAAAGATTTGAGAGAAAATAGATAGAGTTCTAGCATTCACAAGTGTTGTGAAATTCCTAAAGCCAAACACCATTGTGACATCTTAAATCTCTAAATAGTTTAGAGGTTTAATCTTTGTGAGTGAAGCACACACTTCGGTTTGTTGGTTTCGAGTCATAGTTCGGAAGATCGAATGGTTGATCCAAATGTTGGACACCAAAGGATTGATCTTGGCTACTACAAAAGGGAGAAGGCAAAGAAAATTTTGAAGATCCATACCAGACCCGATGCCACCACAAGCAACTTCCGCCACGCTAAGGAAAGTTTTCCTACAATTGGCATCAAGAGCTTAAGGTTGAAAAGTTTTCTTAACCCTTTCTCTTTTTAAGTTTAAGTTTTAATAATTTATATTAGATATAAATTATTAATATGCATGTTGTGATGAGTAGGCACAATTAGATTCATGAGATGAATGTTTTTTAATGTTCATGTGATGAATGTTTACTTTTATTCATGTGATGAATGTATTGCGTTGATCGTTAATTTTTCCGGCTCTTATTTTTAGTATTGGAAATGTAAGACCATAAAGTAATATTCTTTCAAGTGTTGTAAGTTCATTTCTTTTGTGATAAGTCCATTTTGTAATTACATTTGTAACTTGGAGGAGCCGATGTCGCGAAGGACTCATTACGAACCTATTCCGTAAAGAACTCAACAACACACCATGGAGCAAGATTTGAAGACCAATGGATGCCTTGGATTTATTGTACTAATTAGATTAGTATTTTTTTAAAAAAAAATAAGAGCCCGATTAATGCAATTTATGTATGTATGTGAAACTTCATTCCGTTACGAGTCCGTAGAAAAAAAAAAGGGACTAAAACGGAGTCCGGAAGCTCCGGAACGGAGTAAATGAAGTTCTAGTGTTCGAACACTAGACTGATAGCGTTCGAACGCCAGTCAAATGCAACTCAAACATTTGGCTACTACCTAGAAACGTTCGAACGCCCAAAGAACACTACACGAACATTTTCAGCCCAGACCTGGGCATATATATGTGTTTTAAATTGTTTATTAACATGTCATATAGCCTATGGTGTCTACTCTTGCATTTTCACATGCCATAACATGTAGACATGCATGATATTCAAGTCATAAAATATGATTTTATGTAAATTTAAAAGTTAAATTAGAATATAATATGCATGTTAACGAATTAATAAGATTAATTAGTTTGAAGGTTTAAAAATTACGAATTCAAGTTTAAGAACAAATGGACATTATGAGTACATTATTTTCCTTGGTATATCGGATGGAAACCCGGATATAAATTCCATAGCCGCTTTCGAATGGATGGTAATTTGGTTTGCACTCGGGATACAATTCCACGTACCTTTGGAGTAAATAACATACTTTTAATCTATTAAATGGTTTGATGACATATAATCCATTAGTTGAATTCTAAAATTTTAAAACCTATAAGTGAACTAATTTTTTAAAAGTTAAAATTGATTAGATAACTTAAGAAAACTTGATTAAATTAGTTTAATTAAGTTAATTGGTTAGTAGAGACTAATCGGGATTAGTGAATAAAATTTTAAAAGTTAAAATTGGTTAGATCACTATCATCAACTAGTATTAATTAAGGTTATGACTTTAGTCGAGCATAATCTAAGATTCATAAAATACTAGTGAGATAGAAACCTTACTCTTTTTAATAGTGAGTAGGAGAGGGGTATACCACAATATATCCCGCGATCTCCATTGTTATCTAGAAACGTGAGATTCAATAGGCACATCGAGATGGCTTTGCTTTCGTCCCCCTACGGATGGTGTCCTTTTTGGGTCAATATCAGGTTTGGATTCCGAAAGGATAGGGACTCTAGATGTATATGGTGATTTGACCTACCCTACGGCGACACTTCACTAGTTAAGTCCAATGGCTCCGAAATAATGGGTCACACTCACAAAGGAATGATTAAGTTGATAATCAAAGTTTCCTTGATCAAAATAACGATAGTTGATTAATATAGGAATAAGAGTTATTTCAGATATATTAATCAATTGAGAATGTCTCAATCTATCATGCGAATACTTGACCTACCCTACGGTGGCACTTATTTATGGGATGATAGATAACCGTGGCATAGTAATTCTTTTAGGTTTCTAATTCATTATACATTGATCATGCATCATGTTTAATTTTATGCCTAAATGTTTGACAATTTTAATATACGACGAATGAATATTGAATGCGCGTTTATTATTTTTCCAGCCATGGCATCTGCAATAATCTCCATTATCAAACAACAAGAAAAATTAATCGGGGATAATTATGTTAAATGGAAAAGTGACATGAATGATATCTTGGTCTGTAAAGACCTTAAATTTTTCCTAATGGAGGAATGTCCTAATGAGCCAGCACCTAATGCTGGCAGAGCTACACGTAATGCCTATAATAATTGGATTAAAGCTGATGAGAAAGCCAATAGCTATTTGGGCAACCTTCAGACCGGCAACAACATGGGGCAATTGCCTCTGTATTGACCACTAGAATGAAGGAAGACACATCAGTCTGAGACCATGTGTTAAAGATGATGGCTCATCTTAATATGACTGAAACCCATGGTGCACGTATTAATGTGCAAAGCCAGGTGACAATGATCATGAAAACCCTTCCGAAGAGTTTTCTGCAGTTTAAGAGCAATTGTTCTATGAACAAGTTGACTTTCACATTGACTGAACTGCTGAATGAGCTCACCAATTACGAGTCCGTTATGAACGATCCTCGTAGGCCCAATGCCGAGGAAAATGTTGCCGAATATTCTAAATCTGCAAAGAAGAAGAAGAAAGGCAATTGGAAGGCAAAGGCAAAACCAATGAAAAAAAAGAATAATAAAACTCCAAAGGAACCAATGCCAAAGGAAAATGTTTCCATTGTGAACAACAAGGGCATTGGAAAAGGAATTGTCCAAAATACCTTGCAGAGCTTAAAGAGAAGAAGAATACAGGTAAATATGATTTACTTGTCATTGAGTTTCTTTTGGTGGAGGATGATAAATCCATATGGATTGTTGATTCTGGTGCCACTAACCATGTTTGTTGTTCTTTGCAGCTACTTGACTCATGGATGGACCTTACTAAAGGTAGTTTTACCATGAGAGTTGAGACAGGGGATGCTGTTTCAGCAAGAGCAGTGGGAGTTTCAAATTTGAATTTTAATAAAAGTTATTTATGTTTGAATTGTGTGCTATATATTCCTGGTTTTCGCAGGAATTTGATTTCTGTAACAAAGCTTATGGAATATGGTTTTTCTATTTCGTTTAATAATAAGTCAGTTATTATTAGTAGAAATGGATTAAATATATGCACGGGAAACTCCAAAAATAATCTATATGTATTAAGCCGTTAATGCATGAATCACTGCTTAATACTGAAATGTTTAAGATTGAAAGATCTAAAACTAAACGGCAAAAGATTTCTCATGATGATACCTATTTATGGCACCTTAGACTTGGTCATATTAACCTTGACCGGATAGATAGACTAATTAAGAACAAAGTTTTAAATCAGTTAAAATTTGGTACTTTACCTGTCTGAGAATCCTGTCTAGAAGGCAAAATGACCAAGAGACCTTTTACTGGAAAAGGGATAAGAGCCAAAGAAACTATTGAGCTAATACATTCAGATGTTTGCAGACCTATGAATGTAAAAGCCTGAGGTGGTTTTGAATACTTCGTCACTTTTATTGACGATTATTCCAAATATGGTATGTTTAACTAATGCAGCACAAGTCAGATACATTTGAAAAGTTCAAAGAGTATCGTGCTGAGGTTGAGAACCAGTTAGGTAAAAACATCAAAATTCTACGATCAAATCGTGGATAAGAATACCTTGATAGAGATTTCGATGAATTCTTAGTTGAGCATGGAATTGTTTCACAGCTCAAAGCACCTGGAACACCACAACAAAATGGTGTTGCAGAAATGAGAAATCGAACCCTACTAGACATGATAAGATCAATGTTTAGTTATAGCACTCTACCTAGTTCATTCTGGGGGTATGCATTGCAAACTGCAATGTATATCCTGAATGTAGTTCCTTCTAAGTCTGTTTCTAAGACTCCCTTAGAGTTGTGGAATGGTCGTAAAGCTAGTTTGTGACATTTTCGCATATGGGGGTGTCTGGCACATGTGCTAAAGAACAATACTACTAAGTTGGAACCACGTTCACAAGTGTGTCTATTTGTAGGATATGCTAAGGAAACTATGGGTGGATTCTTTTATAGTCCAGAAGATAATAAAGTATTTGTGTCGACAAATGTTACATTTCTTGAGGAGAGCTTTATGAGAGAGTTCAAACCTCGAAGTAAAATGTTACTTGAGGAGTTACTTGCTGGTATGACCAGTACACCATTGTCAAATATTGACAAAGACATAACACCTTCTACATCTGAAAGTCGGATGCAAGTTTATCAGGATACCATACAACCTAGACGTAGTGGGAGGGTTGTAAGACAACCTGAACGCTATCTAGGAAATGGTGAGGTGCAAGTCGTTGCATCTTGTGATGGTATAGATGATCCATTGACCTATCATAGTGCAATGAAAGATGCTGATAAAGAAGAATGGCTCAAAGCCATGAACCTCGAGATGGAGTCTATGTACTCTAACTCAGTCTGGGAACTTGTAGACCAACCTAATGGAGTAAAACCCATAGGTTGCAAGTGGATCTACAAGAGAAAAAGAGCAATAGATGAGAAAGTACATACTTTCAAGGCTAGGCTAGTGGCAAAGAGTTATTCCCAAAAAGAGAGAGTTGACTATGAAGAAACTTTCTCGCCAGTAGCCATGCTTAAATCCATCAGGATTCTTCTTTCCATTGCCGCATATTATGACTATGAGATTTGGCAAATAGATGTCAAGACTGCATTCTTGAAGGGTAATCTTGATGAGAGTATCTATATGGTACAACAAGAGGGGTTCATTACCCAAGGTCAAGAGAAAAAAGTTTACAAGTTGCAAAGGTCCATTTATGGACTTAAGCAAGCATCTAGATCTTGGAACATAAGGTTTGATACTACGATCAAGTCTTATAACTTTGAGCAGAACATCGATGAGCCTTGTGTCTACAAGCGCATCATTGATGGGAATGTGGTTTTCCTTGTGTTATATGTTGATGATATTTTACTCAATGGGAATGATGTAAAGATATTATCGGACGTGAAAATCTGGCTAGCTAACCAATTCCAAATGAAAGATTTGGGAGAGGCAAGTTATGTACTTGGGATCCAGATCATTCGGGATCGCAAGAAACGACTGTTAGCTATGTCTCAAGCAACCTATATCGACAAGATTCTTGTGCGATTTGGTATCCAGAATTCCAAGAAAAGTAATTTACCTTTCAGGCATGGAATTCATTTGTCTAAGGAACAGTCTCCTAAGACACCTCACACAGTTGAGGAGATGAGACATATACCATATGCTTCAGCAGTTGGAAGTCTTATATATGCTATGTTATACACGAGACCGGACATCTGTTTTGTTGTGGGAGTAGTCAGTAGGTTTCAATCCAACCCAGGATTAGATCATTGGGTAGCGGTGAAACATATTCTCAAGTATCTTCGGAGAACGAGAAATTATATGCTTGTATATACAAGTCAGCATATGATTCTGATAGGATATACAGACTCTGATTTTCAGACGGATGTCGATTCTAGGAAATCAACATCTGGATCAGTGTTCACCCTAGGTGGTGGGGCTATAGTATGAAGGAGCATTAAGCAATCTTGTATTGTTGACTCCACCATGGAGGCTGAATATGTAGCAGCTTGTGAAGCAGCTAAGGAAGCAGTCTGGTTCCATAAGTTCTTGGCAGATTTGGAAGTTGTTCCAGATATGGATAAACCACTCACACTTTATTGCGATAATAGTGGTGCAGTGGCGAACTCCAAAGAACCGAGAAGCCACAAAAGGGTAAGCATATTGAGAGGAAATATCACCTCATCAGGGAAATAGTGCAGGGAGGAAATGTCGTTGTCACGCCGATTCCATCCGCAGATAACCTGGTTGATCCGTTTACAAAGACCTTATCGGCTAAAGTATTTGAAGGTCACCTAAATGGTTTAGGATTATATGACATGTCTTATTTGCTCTAGTCCAAGTGGGAGATTGTTCGGATTTATGTCCTAGAGCATCATGTATTATAAACGGAATTGATTTTTGTAATAATAATAAATGTATTATTCATTTTTTCAAAGTTGTTTGATTTATATCGCATATTGTCCAATTGTCTTGTTTACCTTGATTACTCTTGTACCTTTAGACTTAGTGTATGTTTGATGCACAAGAGAATTTAAGTCTAAAGTTAGTAATATAAATAGTCCATATAGAGCGAACAATGAGGGTACTTTGTTTGTGATTTATCTATAGATGTGGTCCATTCTATACTTGTATAACGACCTTGATCCAAGATCGTTCATGTAGTGACATGGGAATGGAGGTACATTGTATGATAAGATCATATAGGACTTGACTCAGATAAATACGAATTTCTTTTCATATCCGTTAACCAAAGAAATTCATTTTATCTAATAGATGGTCATATATGGATTCGATCTTAATCCTGAGTGTATTATGAACTCATGCATGACAGGCTATGTCCTTTGATTTACTATGGTGAGGTTGGTGTTCCATTCCCGGCCAATAACTACGTATTTTTGGGATATGATTTGGTATGTAACTGGGAACATTTTACATAGATATGGAATTCACTCCTTCTTAAGAGAAGCATATTAATATCTCTTTTAAGAGTTGATTCGGGACTTGAACAATTTGAGCGCTCAACTTTTCTATTACGAATAGAAAGTATTTTATAATCATAATTGTTATGAATTAATTGTTTATTATAGAATCAATGGTGCTTAAGAGACAAAATATTTAGAGGGGTTTAACGGACTTATGACCCGACTCTATTTATGAGATATTCGTGAAGGGCTATATCCATATGTAATGACTATATCGATGGACACCGAAAATGTTCGGTTTACTAAATCTGTACTTTTCTAATCTTTAATTTTTTTAAGAACTATTAATGAAAATGTTCGGTTTACTTGAATTATTCTTACGTTAACGGGAGTTCAACTTCGAGTTTTTAGTGGAATAACGCTGAGTTAATAATTCGTAATATTTGATTAAAGAGTTTAATTAATATTTCAGAATTATTGGAGCTTGGAACCGTAGGTCCCTTTGGTCCCCGTGCTAGCTCGATTAACTGTAGCAAACCTAATATAATTAGATTGTTTAATTATATGCTCACATTATTTTATTCATTTATATATTATTAATAAAATTAATAATATTTATTGTCAAAAATGAAAATTATGTTAAATTAGTTTAACTTAATGTTTTCTAGAATTCTTTGATTATGAGATAATCAAATCTTGATTATGAGATAATCAAGTTAGTAATAATTATGAGATAATTAATACAACATAATTGAAGGCAAATAAATCATTATTAATATATTGATTTTTATTTACCATTGGAGACAAAGCTATATGGCTTACCATGACATCGAAGCAATTATGTCTATTAGGTGGCTTGGATACACCTAATAGCTTTGTCATTAGCTAATGCATTTTATGCTTTGGTATGGCCTCCACATTTATGTGTTTGCCAATGAAAGAAAGCATTGAATGCTTAATGACAAAGTCATTATCTTTAGCTTAACATTTCTTATGCTTTGATATGGCATTCACATTTTTGTGTTGGCCATTGCAAGAAAACATTAGATGCTTAATGACAAGGTTAGTTGGCTTGTGTAAGAGAATATAATCTCTACCATTTCTCTCATTTCCTAAGGTTAACACTTTGCATTAATTCACACAATTGTTGTGTGAAAATATTTGAGAGAACATATAGAGAATTCTAGCATTCACAAGTGTTGTGAAATTCCTAAAGCCAAACACCATTGTGACATCTTAAATTTCTAAATAGTTTAGAGGTTTAATCTTTGTGAGTGAAGCCCACACTTCGGTTTGTTGGTTTCAAGTCATAGTTCGGAAGATCGAGTGGTTGATCCAAGTGTTGGACACCAAAGGATTGATCTTGGCTACTACAAAAAATGGAGAAGGCAAAGAAAATTTAGAAGATCCATACCGGACCCGGTGCCACCACAAGCAACTTCTGCCACGCTAAGGAAAGTCGTTTCCTACAGTTCTGCTTTTAGGCAATGAAATTCCCATGCTACAATCGGTGAAAGCTTGGCTTTCATTAAAATTCTCCATGAAAGACTTGAGAGAAGCAGCCTTTATTTTGGGAATAAGGATCTACCGGGATAGATCTAGAAAGCTGCTCGCACTCTCCCAGAGCTCATACATTGATAAAGTATTGAAGAGATTCAACATGTATCAGTCCAAGAGGGGCCTGCTTTCGGTGTCACATGACATCTCTCTATCTAAGGACATGTGTCCTAAATCTCAAGAAGAGAGAGATGCAATGAGTCGGATCTCGTTTCCGTAGTCGGATCGATCATGTACACCATGATATGTACGCGACCTGACGTCTCATATGCTTTGAGCATGTGCAGTCGATATCAGGCCAATCTAGGTGATGGTCACTGGATTGCTGTAAAGAACATCTTTAAGTATCTTAGATGAACTAATGATGCTTTCTTAGTCTATGGGAATGAGAACATGAGGTAACTGGGTATGCCGATGCAAGTTTCCAAACCGATAAAGGCGATTGTAAGTCGCAATCAGAGTACATATTTTGTTTGAACAACGAAATAGTGAGCTGGAAATCTTCCAAGTAAGATACTGTTACCGATTCAACAACAGAAGCGGAATATATTGCTGCAGTTGAGGTAGCAAAAGAAGCAGTTTGGATCCGTAAATTCATAATTGGATTATAAGTAGTTCTGTTAGCAGCTGAGCCCGTACCTTTGTATTGTGACAATAACAAGGCTATAACACAGGCTAAGGAACCGCGGTCTCATCAACGGTCCAAGCATGTACTTCGACGGTTTCATCTGATTCGTGAGATCATACATCGTGGCGATTTGAAGATCGAGAAGATCGCATCAGATGATAACATTGCAGATCCGCTGATGAAAGCTATATCTCAGCAAAAGTTTGAGCGACATGTACATAGTTCATGTGTTAGATACTTGAGTGATTGGCTATGAGCCAAGTGGGAGATTGTTGGACAATTATGACCCATAGCATCACTATTTGTAAAGAACATGGTGTTTTTGTACAAATTAACTATGTGACAAAGGAAATTACTATTTTATCATTTTATAATTGGATTACTTGGATATATAAATGATAAAAGTCCATATGGTTAAACCAGATTAATAAGATATGAGACAGTATTAATCCATGAATGGTTTAATCATTAAATATCCATAGTCGTAGTATTATCGAGACTGGACATCGATAATGCAGAATAGACTAGTATTATACTTGTGAGCGTTATGGAAGCTTAACGACATAGTTCTCATATATTTAAATATTGATACTTATGCAAGTGTGATAAGAGGTTCTATTAGCCGTTGGACCGGGAACAACTTCGCTCTGGATAGACCCCTCAGAGTCCCATTAGTATTATGACTATGTGTCTATGGGAATCCGAATCAGGGTAGGTGTATGTGATATTTAACCTGAGACTTGCATCGTTATTACTTGCGACAATCAGTTTGCTTTGGTATTGGTCGTCCGGAGCTTTAACAGGTTCTGTGTACGCCTCTGCTGGGTTTACTGAGAATCGTAGTGTATTGGGTGGGATGTCAAGATAAGAGTATCACTTCAGTCATATGGAGATGGTGATCACTGACCGGCGTAAACACACACGTATAACGCAAGCGCACGTATCGTTCAAGTAGTATAAAAATATCGATCCCACGAGGACTTAATTCCTACTGTTGTTATTAATTGTTGATACTATTTATTTACAAATATCTAATTATAGGGAGAAGGGAATTGATTGCTTGAAATGATTTGATTTGTAGATTTACTAAATAAATAAAAAGACAAAAGATAAAAGAAAATACTAAGGAAAATAAAAAGACTTAAAGATCTAGGGTTGTTAATCTTTCTAATATCAATTAAAAGATGAAGTAGTTAAATCATAGTTGGATAATTATTGAATTATTAATCCGGAACACTAAATTATGTAAAAGCCTCTTTCGAATGATCATTTACAAATACCTAGTTATAATCCAATTGAACCATATGTCTATGTCAATTAAATTACCTAGATTCATTAAGGTTAAGTTCCAATTATGACTACCCCCGCCCGACAGGTATATGTCTATCCTGTAAGGAAATCTATTAAAGGGTTATCTATCCTTAAGGAAGATCGTGGGTTGTTGAGACTAAGGTCTTAAACTTAAAATCCCTATGTCTAGTTCATTTTAAGTTTACCTAATCAATTTTATTAGTGATCAGTTAATAAAAAGCATTAAGATTATGACTCAACGAATAACTTTTTAATTACCCAAACTATAATCTAACCCTTTTTAAATCCGGTGATATTAGATTTAATCACAACCCTAGATATTTAACTTAGTTACAACACATAACTAAAGCTGATATAAACTTAAAAGACAGAAACTGAAATTGCAGAAAGTAATTAAAATAAATAAATGAAATGCTAAGGTAAAAGGAAATAACTTCTACTATATACTATTTAGATATCTCCCATAAAATAATAATATATTAACTTGTGATATTTTAAACCAACCGTCCAGAATGGCGGTATCCTGATTAAGTCAAATTCAAATATACCAGCCATAAGGCGGAACAGAAATATAAACTTAAACCAACCGTCCAGTGTGGCGGTATCCTCATTAAGTCAGGTTAACCAGATTAAATTAAATAACCAACCGTCCGGAATGGCGGTATCCTTTATTAATCTGATTTTAAATAGTTATATATCATATTTTAAGGGAGATTAATCTAAAAAGCAATAGTAAAAGAATTACCTTATTACCTCAGCATGAAGAGGTTACCCCCTCATGGATGGATAGAATTACTACTACAAAGCTTAAATAAAACTGAATAAAAGAAAATAAGAAGAACTCTCTTTTATTTATAAGGATTTCAGAGGAAGAGGTACATTTGAAACTAAAAATTCGAAATCTATTTATAGGCAAAAAAATCTAATTTTTTATTATTATTTTTTGATTTTTGAATTTTTTATTATTTTTCTGATTTTTATTATTTTATTATTATTATTTCTTGAATCGCTGAAATTTCGACACGTGGCGTGGTGTGCTAAAAAGACGGCTCGTTGAATCTTTGACACGTGGCAGACGCCCAAAATTACCAAAATACCCTTTGCGTCGGGACGTCCAAAATTACCAAAATACCCCTTTTGCCAAATTTCACAGTTTTGCTCCAAATCACCTCCAGAATGTCTTGAAATTTTATTTCGGTGTCGGGACAATTACCAAAATACCCCTTTTGTGTCGGGACGTCCAAAATTACCAAAATACCCTTTTTGCCAAATTTCACCAAATTTCACAGTTTTGCTCCAATCACCTCCAGAATGTCATGAAACTTTATTTATCTACAAAATAACACAAAACACATCAAAATATTCACAAAACTCAAGAAACTATACAAAATATTAAGTTAAATGAGTGGGAAATAGTGATACATTTATCACTCATCAATCACGCAGGATACGGTACTAATACTCTTAAATGCTGCAGCTATCGGGATAATATGACTAGGTCATGATTATCCGATTACATAGACTATTTACGCGAGATCTGATATATACTTCGTACGGGGCAGAAACAGAGCCAGCCCTGGGCCTAGCATGTGACATTCGATACTGGATCGTATTACGCATTGCATTGTATAACTACGCCTGATACAGATTATATTCTTCGTTGAATATTTCTGGAGAATTGGGTAGGCATAGTGATTTGCTAGAAGCCAACCATGTCTTGTAAATCGATGAGAATATGTTATGGGGTACGCACGTGTCGGATAGTCCGAAAACCGGATTTACTGCCAACATATCCGAGAATCTCTTGAGTCACTTCCCAAAGATTCACCAATGACATTTACTCGAACCGAATTAATCTGGGATTAATTATGAGAGAGAAAATTTAGATGGGATTAATTGCGGCAAGAATTTATCTGGGCTTAAATTCGTCTAGAAGAGAGAACGCGATTAATTTAGAATTAATCGATTAAATAATATATTGGATATATTAATTGAAATCGGATTTCAATGCGGAATTAAAATTGGATTTTAATTCGGGCGAACGAATTAATTTGGAATTAATTCGTTAGCGACTATCGTAATAATTTTGTTGGGTATTATTATTTAATTAAATTGGATTTAATTATGTCGCGACGGAAAATTCGTTTAATCGAATTAAACGAACCTGGGCCCAAAGTCGTGTTGTGTGAGCCAACTTAAATTTAGAATTTAAAGTGGTGGGACCCACTTTACTTATATCACTTGTCACTATTGGTGATGGAAGTAGTTGGAAATAGTAATTGGATTATTTAAAACATACAACAGCCAAAGTTTGGAACTATTCATCTTCTATATTTTTCTCCAAAAACCGTGACTTGCTCTCTCCCTTAGAGAAATTTTTCTTCAAAATTTCTTTCAAGCTAGCACTTGAGGAGTCTTACAAGGTGATATGGAAACTCACACAATGGTTTGGAACTCATCTCAAAGCTTGGAGCTCATACATCTAAAAGAATTTTTGAAAATTCTCAACCGATCAATGTAAGTAATTCCGCAACTTACTTGTTAAATTCACACTAGAATCATGTTTAGAGATCATTGGCATGTCTTAGAGACACTAACATTACATACATATTAAAATGATTTACAATAAATCATTCTTATTAATGTACTAGAATAAATACGATCGCTCTGATGCTATTTGTTGGTTTTCAGAGTTCATGCACAGCGAAAATCATGTTCAGTAACAGGAAAAAATTTATTTTTCTTGAATAATAAAACCGGATCCGTATTTTCTAGTACATTAATAACATAAATATTTAGAACTTAAATCGGAAATATACCTGTAGATTTGGATCTCTATAAATCACGATTCTTTGAACCACGATATTCCTCGACTTATCTCCTCACCTCCAACGGCACGTGTGGGCGTGAAAATAATTACGAAGAATACTCTAATTTATTGAAGGATTCGTGTACTCAGCACATGAGATGAATCCTTGGTGCTATTTTCTTTTTGATTTTCTCAAAATCAAACTTAGAAAAATAAAAGAAAACTCTTTTGTTTTATTTTATTATTTCCAGCACCTGTTTTTGTATTTTGTTGTTAATCTTCTTTTTGATTTTTGATCAAAAAAATGATTCTTAATCACTATCCTATCACAATCTCTCTGGGATGATTTGTTTTGATCAAGAAAAAAATACTTCCTTATCCCCACGTTTTTTTATTTTCTCATTGATCAAAAGTAATGTCAAACATATCTTTTAAGGATATTATTGATTTTTGATTTTGGAAAAATCAAAATAAAATCCTTTAATATTTATCTCATAGTTACCAAAGATAATTCATTAAAAATAATTTTCAAATTTTCAAATTTTGAAAATATTATCTCATTAAATTAAAATTTAATTAATTAAATTAATTAAATATTAATTTTCATAAATTAATAAATAGATACATTATCTATTGATAAATATACTAGGCCTAGCTGGGAGTGGACGACCTCAGCGAGAAGGTCCGAGAGACCACTTCTCATCTGGTGCCAGCAATCAATCAGCTGGCTTAAGCGGTGCCCATCGAGAAGATCCCGTAGTACGAGGACATCTCCCCGGAAGAGGTGATTTCTCGTCTCTCATTCCGAATTGCCGAGGTAAACTTTCTTCTTCGCTCACGTACTATATTTTTACTTGTTTGCTAACCTCTTTTCTTCTTACTTGTAGGATAATTATGTGCTGGCTCGGAACAAGGACCTGCTTATGAGCCCTTTATCTGAGGGGGGCCAGGTGTAGAGACTCTAAAGCCAAATCACTGAGCGGGAGGCCGAGCTGGCCAAAAAGGATGAGACAATCAAAACTCTTGAGCAAACGGCGGCCGAGGCCCTTGCATCGAATGAGTCCATCCGCAAGGCTTCTGCCCTGGCCAAGGAGAATGCAGAGACTGCCAAAAAGGATATGGAGGCTGCCCAAACGGAAAACAAGCACTCGAGGTGGGAGGTGTCGAGCGCTAAGTCTAAGCTGAGGAAGATGACTGACGAAAGAGATAAGGCTCTGGAGGTGTTGAGGAAAAATGACACACAGCTGGAGGATGAGAGGAAGTAGATCGGGCTCGAGGGGGTCGGTGACTGCGCCCTGATTATACCGATGGTGATTCCCGATATTGACATGGGACCCATCCACGAGGCCATTCAGTTTTGCAAATGGGAGCTTTCAGAAGAGGAGTTCTGAAAATTACTCATCTTCCTTAGAGGAGATTCATGACCCTGAGCACCTTTCTGCCGTGCTGATGTCTCTGACTCCTGAAGAGATACAGCCTGAAGCTCCTGGCCCTGAAGCGCCTGTGGGCGAAACTGAAGGAGCCCCACCTGCCTCTCAAATTGAAACCGGGGTAACTCCTGCCCCCGCACCTAACATCCTATCTTTCGGACCTCGCCAGGAAGAAACAACTGTCCCTGCGCGGGTTGATCAGTAGAGGGTGACCCAAAATGAGGCCCTAAGTAAATTCAAACAACATACTATTTTTTGTGATAACACTCTGCAATTTCTCTTTTACTGCTCGTCTTGAATGTTTTATGTTCTGCTTTCCATACTTGGCTTATTTTGGCTCCAAATTTTCTAACTTGCACTTCCAAATCTCAATGTGGTCTCGCACCCGACCAATTCGAGCCCGGCCTCAAGTTGATAGTCCGTCCACGAGCCAAAATCAAATGCATTCGGTGGGACGTAACCCGACCTCGAGCTGAGAAAAATATTTGGCTCTGGGGGAATGTTACGTCCCCAGACCAATGAGACGGACTCGGTGGGATGTAGCTCGACCCCAAGATGAGAAGAACACTTGGCTCTAGGGGAATGTTACGTCCCCAGACCAATGAGACGGACTCGGTGGGATGTAGCCCGACCCCGAGCTGATAGAACATAGCATTGACAGAACGAATTCGGCCACGAAATTGTGGAACTAAGCATCGACAGAACGAATCCATCCTCAATCTGGTGGAACGATACAGACTCGGAGGAATGAATCAAGCCTCGTGCTGGTGGAACAATACAAACTCGGCGGAACAAATCCAACCCCGAGCTGGTGGAACAATACAGACTCGGCAGAACGAATCCAGCCCCGAGATGGTGGAACAATACAGACTCGGCGGAATGAATCCAGCCCCGAGCTGGTGGAACAATACAGACTCGGCGGAATGAATCCAGCACCGAGCTAGTGGAACATTTGAGACTTAGACGAGGGAAGATTTTCAACCTCTGAAGCTCTGAGGATTCTGGCGCGGGCGTCCCCTTGTCAGACATCGACGAAAAACAAAGAACGGAACAAGGTGAAGTTAACAAAATGGAGGTGACTTAGCACATACTCCATACAAATTCATGAAAAAAATAACAACTCGGGTGTTCCGAGGCAGCGTCCTGTCCGATGCCTCCCAAAACACATTTCTGAACCTTACAATTCAGTGTCCCGGCTAACCAGGCTACAGATACGCCGATCCGGGGTGGTCAGGTAAATCCCCACGCGGGAGGAAGACACCCCGTGTGTGTCCTTCCTGAGTGTTTCTAAACGGGACTCACCAGCCGACTCGCAGGGGAAGAAACCTCCATGGGTCCGGTTTACCCGAGACTCCTGCAATCAAGGAGTCTATTCGGCCGTGTCCAAGTCAGATGGTCTGATGGTTCTCAATGTGACTCACAAGCTGACTCACAGGGGAAAAAACCTCTATGTGTCCGGTTTACTCGAGACTCCTGTAATCAAGGACGCCATTCGGTCATACCCAAGCCAGGTGGTCTGATGGTTCTCAGCGGGATTCACCAGCCAACTCGCAGGGGAAGAAACCTTTCTGGGTCCGATTTAGCCGAGGTGCTCCCCAAAGATGCGAGTTATGGGGTAGTAACGCTCCAGCCTCGGGGGTTTGATAATGACACCCGGGATTGGCGTGCCACGAGGGGTTCGCACTTTTCCCACATGTACCACATCCCCTGATCCGTTATGGATCCTCGAAGGTGAAAGGAGCCAGGTCGGAATACTTCCACCCCGATGTTTGATAATGACACTCGGGATTGGCGTGCCACGGGCTTGGTGCCATTCCCGACCACCGATCACCCCTTCGCATCGAGCACATCCCAAGAATATTGAAAATAACTTTCACATTTAATTAACAAACAAGTAAGATAGACAAGTTTCTTAAAAAAAAAGAGTTTTATTCATATTTAAGGGACCTACTGCCCTTCTTACAACTCTTTGCGGGTCATTTTAAGATAGGCTTTTACAATACTTTCTTTTGGTTCTTGTCTCGGCAGTCTAACGCATCTTCTAGCCTAAGCTTATTCAGATCCGTCTGAACTTGCTTCCCGACCATGCTAAAAAGAATCCTCCACGCCGAATGCTCTATAAGCATCTTGGGACACCTCCGGAGCTCGGCCGTGAACCCGCGGCTTCTTGTGGTTCTCCCTCAGGTTTTCCTCCCATCCTCTCATCCTCTCTTTGGGAGAGACTGTTGGACAGTTATGACCCATAGCGTCACTATTTGTACAGATCATGGTGTTGTTGTACAAATTAACTATGTGACAAAGGAAATTGCTCTCTTATCATTTGTGATTAGATCACCAAGATGTATAAATGATAGGAGGTCCATATGATTAGTTCCTGGATTGAGATGATATGAGACAGTATCAATCCACGAAGGTTTAATCATTAAATATCCCTAGTCAGAGTATTATCGAGATTGGACATCGATAATGCGGAAAAGACTAGTATTACACTTGTGCGCGTTGTGAGGGCATAACAACATAGTTCTCATATATTTGGGTATATGATACTCATGCAAGTGTAGTAGGAGGTTGTGTTTTACCGATGGTACGGGAAACAGTTTCGCTCTGGATAGACCCCTTGGAATTCCATTGGTAGTATGACTGTGTCTATGGAAGTCCGAAATCAGGGTAGGTGTATTTGGTCTTAACCTGAGACTTGCACCGCTAATACTTGCGACAATCAATATACTTTGATTTTAGGTCGTCCAGGGCTCTAACAGGTTCTGTGTACGTCTCTGCTGGGTATATTAAGAATTGTAGTGTATTGGGTGTGATGTCAAGACGGAAGTATCACTCCAGTCATAGTGGAGATGATGGTCACGTAGGATACGGAACTGGTTCTCTTATGTACTGCAGTCATCGGAATAAAATGACTGGGTCATATTTATCCGATTATAGAGACTAGTTACCAGAGATCCGATATGTGCTTCGTACGGGGCAGACACAATTCCAGCCCCAGGCCTTGCACGTGACATCCGATACTGGATCGAAATACGCAATACTATGTATACTACGCCTGATATATATCATATATTCCTGTAAGGATATTTCTGGAGAATTGGGTAGACATGGCGCTTTGCTAGAAGCCAACCTTGTCTTGTAAATCGGTATAAACGTAGTACTAGGTACGTACGTGTTCGGATAGTCCGACGACCGAATTTACTGCCAACATATCCGGGGATCTCATGGGTCACTTCCCGAAGATTCACCGATGACGTATGACTCGCACTTTAATTAATCTGGGATTAATTAGATGAGAGAGAAAATTAATCTGGGATTAATTGCGGAGATATTTTATCTGGGATAAAATATCATTTAAAGAGAGAGAATGATTAATTTGGAATTAATCGATAAAATAATATATTCAATATATTATACGAAATTGGATTTCGACGCGGAATTGAAATTATATTTTAATTCGGGCGAACGAGTTAATTTAGAATTAATTCGTTAACGACGTGAATAGTGATTTCGCTAGGTATAATCGTTTAATTACGTCGCAACGGAAAATTCGTTAATTTGGAATTAGCGAACCCGAGCCCGGGAGTGTTTGCGAGCGCACTCGTATTTTGAATTCAAGTGCGGCCCGCAAGTCACATCAAGCGTCAAATAATTAGTCACATCAAGCGTCAAATCACATGTCACTTTGAGTGATGTGACAATTTGTCACTTGATTGATTGATGGAAGTGGTTGGTTGGCATTAATGCCTTGACTTTTTGAAATTCAATTATTTGGTCTATGTTTAATTGATTTTAGAAATCAATTAATAAATACACAAAAAACACAAACCACATTCTCTCTCATTCCTCTCCTCTCTCTCACGCCCAAGAGGCTGTCTTCTTCCTTCACTGGTTTGCCGATAATGGCAAGGAGAAGCAAGGTGTTTTTGTTGCAAAATTACCTAGTGCTAGCACACAAAGAGTCTTGCGAAGGTGATAGGGAACTGCACTTGTGAGCTTGGAATCACAACACAAAAGCTTAGAGCTTCAAGGATCATGCAAAAGCCGAAAATGGAGGACTCCAAACCAGTCACTGCCGAGAGCTCAAGGAGGGCAGAAAAAGATTTTTGTTCTTCGTAGCATCGCTCAACCTCTCGATGTAAGTATTCTGCAACTTCCTCGTGTATTCACATGTATGTTTTATGCTTGATAATCGATCCTCGGGACTTAGAAATTTCCCAACATAGACCACCACGCCAATTGAGGGGGGCCTAATGGACGTTGTCCTCTGCCCTTGGCTGACTAGTTCTCTGGCCGACCTTCAGCACTGGCTACCTGTGAAACTGAGGACTCTGGCAGGCCGATCAGTTATGGCGCCTGCGCCAGGAGAGACTTGTCCAGCCACTGCCAACGAACGTCACTCATCCACAACTTTACATTCAATTCTGCAACTCAGTCATAATGGGTGATCGTTGGCTACCCCTCTTACATTCCATTCTACAAATCAAAAAGGAAAGCTTCTGCTGTCAACCTTCCTTTCTCTTGAAAACCATTTCCTTCTCCCGTTCTGACCAGCATCTTCCCATTCATTTCCCCTTTCATCCATTCTGCTGCTAAACTCTCCAACAACCCATGATTTCCACCTTCTACCATCGTCTTACTACGTAAGTTGCTTTTTGTTAACACTCCCCACAGATGACGCTAACTGTTGACGGATGATTTTCGTCCCGGGGGTATTTTTGAGATAACCCTCCCGAGACAACTGTGGGAACACAGAACCTGGGCGACACATGCTGTCCCGGGCTCGCGGCCCGGTCGGGAGTACGGAATAGCCACGGGGGACTAAACCGGAGAGTAATGGAGTCGCCACCCGGTGTGAACCGGGAAAATAAGATTTAAGGCCGTACTCACCCCTCGCAAGGAAGACCTCAAACCGTTGGGTTCGGAATGGTCCCTTACTTATGTCACTTGTAATAAAAGGATTTATGTAATAATTTAACCAGGCTTAAATAACATTTATTTCTAAGAATATCATGCTTCTATATTCATGGGTACAAAATAACACTCATACATACATTTCGCATATATCTCATATCTAATAACACATGTCTAACAAAATATCTCAAAGTAACAATGAACATACAACTTCATTCAGCATATCATATTCATGAAAACACAAGCATACATAATATCCGCACAAGCATACATAATATCCGCACAAGCATACATGTGAGCACTCTTCCAAGTGATACGTGGAATTGTATCCCAAGTACAGACCGCATTACCGTCCATTCGGAATCGGCTACGGAATTTATATCTGGGTTTCCATCCGATATATCACAAGAAATAATACTCCAAGGTCATCATGGCATAGGCATATGAATCATAATGCGTTAAATCAAGACCAAGGCAAACGACGCAACTAATGGAATAAACATGCTTTTCATTATTACGTGCACAAAGATAAGAATGACTATGTGTGGTTCCATAGAAAAATCCCCTAAGAAACAATTATACATGGCATGTGATGAAGATATCTCAGTTCAGTGTGTTCACGTTCGTGTAGCGTTCGTAAACGCGTTCGAACGGAAATGAAACAGAATGCTCGCGTTCGTATGGCGTTTGATAACGCGTTCGAACGGAAATAAAACAGAATGCTCGCGTTCGTATGGCGTTCGTGAACACGTTCGAACGGAAATGAGACCTGATGCATGATAAGGCAAAAATGCATGCGCGTTCGCATTGCATTCGTAAACGCGTTCGAACGGGAACAGACCTGATGCATGAAATGAGACGCAATACATAAACAACAAAATAAAGGGGCGCGGCGAAGTACTGCCGTAAAGGTGGCCTTTTGGGGCTCTTGATCTCTCAAAGAGAGGACCTTTAGACCAACATACTAAGCTCATGCGCGTCACATCACATCATGCATACAAACATAAAGACAATCATATTATTCTAAGTATGTCCGATTGAACGTGTCTTGCATCCAACCGAACACACGTCAATCGGCGCGGCAAAGCATCGTTGTAAAGGGCTTTAACCCCTCCCCATAGGGGATCTTTCATTCCACTTACTAAGCCCATGCGCTCGATTGAGTCATGCATAAATAAGCGACATACATAATTTAAATGACAAGAAATAAATAAACCAAAACAACACAACACAAGAGAAGGTGCCGTTTACTCAAGTGGTACGTGGAGTTGTATCCCAAGTACAGACCGCACTACCGTCCATTCGGATTCGGCTACGGAATTTACGTCTGGGTTTCCATCCTATATACCACAAGAGACGACACTCTTCCATTTCATTCAAGCCACAACATGCATCCATAAACGACTCTCATGCGAATAGAATTCAATAATAATAAAAAAACGAATATAAACTAATGAAAAGGTACCCTCAGGTCTAACCTTTTAAATCACCTCTCGGATGTACGGTACACGATCGTCGGAAGGGTGGATGCTCCGCAACTCTCCCGGTTCACTGGTTCACTGTTCTCGTTCGTTGTCTTTACTGTTTTGAGTCGTCGTTCTCCATCTTTTGCTATTGTTTCCTTGTGGTTTCGCTGCCGTTTCCTCTTTATCTTTTGCTTACTCTTTTCGGGTGTGTTCTTCCTGTAATTTTCATGTGTGTTGTGTATGAGCTAGGGACTAGGGACTAGGGTTGAGAAGGTTGGTGAATGGTTCTTTTTATAGGCAAAGGGTTAGGCTAATTTAAAGAGGGATTTGATTTGGTGTTGGATAAGGGAAGTCAAAGATTGAGGGGGGACAAATCTTGGCTAGATAGGGAAGGTTGAATATTTGATTGGCTTGGTTTAGGAATACAATATTTTAAGTTTGGGAATAATCTTATTAGATTGGGGAATATAATTGGTTGATTGATTTTAATTAGGCATGATTATATTTTGATTTAGTATGTGATTTGTTTAATTTAGGCATGATTTTAGTTTAAGTTGGTAATTGTTTATTTTATGTTTGGTATATGTTTTATTTAATTATTTAATTAATTTAATTATTATCTTATTTAGTTAATTTTTTAATTAATATTTATTTATTTAAATTGGGATGTGCTTTATGGGCTTTGGGGGGCTAATTGGGCTGGATGTGAGGCTAGCAGCAAAACCAGAATTACCGACACCGTTCGAACGCTTACTCGAACGCGGCACAAACGCCCGCAATCCGTTTGACGTTCGAACGTAAACACGAACGTAGCACGAACGAAAATAGTGAACCTTGTTTATTCTGAATTTCCCCTTCCGATGTCCGTTTCCCGTGACCTCCGTGACTTAAAAGGTAGTGTCTCCAAAATGAGACTCATCATAGGGACTTATGTGTAAAAATGCAGTGCCTACAACAACCTTACTTCAACCTTGAATTTATTTGGTTATGGGGAGACCAAAGGCAAATGTAGTAAAAAACGGAGAAAACACAAAGATCGACAATAGAATTTTAACGTGGTTCAGCGGAACAAGTCCAGCCTACGTCCACGGGCACAAAATGAGATGTTACTTTTATTACCAAAATCAGCTCGGCCGACCTGTTTTCACGGATGGCCTAATGAAAACCGAGTTGTTTTGCTTATGGTGTTTTACAAGTAGTGCTCATTTTCTTTCAGTTACAAGTTTCGCTCCTCTTACAAATGAATTTTACTTCTCTTTATATACCCAGAGGATTACAACACTGTTCCTCCACCTTTATGACGCTTCCTGCGTGGTCTCCGACTGATTGACGGGCTCTCTGCACCGAGACTGTCGTCGCCGAAAGTAAACCTGCCGTTTGACTGCCTGTCACATCACTCTGTTTTCTCCACTGCCACACGCGACAATAATAGTGCCAGCCTGTAAAGAGCCTTTGAATAATGACACGTTTCGGAGGGAAAAATCCAATAACTCTGATCTTGCGTCGGTCTTCAAGAAGTCGGCCAAGTAATCTGCCGAGCTTCCCAAACTGATATCGTCCTGACTCGAAATATCCATATTCATTAGGGGTGGCAAAACGAATAAACGAATCGAATTCGTGACGAATACTAAACGAATCGAATAATAATATACTTAATTCGAATTCAATTCTTTTATTAAACGAATCCTGATTTTAGGATTCGAATTCGATTCGTTTATTAAACGAATATTCGTATTCGATTCGTTTATTCGTTTAAATGAAACTAAACGAATCGAATATTCGTATTCGATTCATTTATTCGTTTATACAAAAATAAACGAATCGAATTTTGTATTCTTTTAATAAACGAATATTCGAATTCGATTCGTTTATTCGTTAAATAAAAATTAAATACAAAATCAACATCATATGCATTGTTATAGATTAAAATTTCTTACAACAAACTCCAATTCAGATTTCAAATTATATATCATTACATGATAATAATTAAAATCCATTACAACATTCTTATTGCTAACAAACTGTAAAATAAGAATGTGATTATAACTGCTGCAAGAATAGACTTTGTTTTCATGTTTCTTGCAACATTTTCCTCTCATCTGCTAACAAACTGTAAAATAGACATGAAAATAAAAAAGCATGTGATTATAACTGCTGCTGCACATCACTGAAATGTCTGTAAAATGAACCAAAATAGGGCAGGTCATGCACCACCTCAGCATTTACGGGCGGCAATATTAGAAATTCACACATAATTTAAGGAGAATGAGCTTATGACAATAGACCTACAAAAAAAAGTAATCATATCTATGTCAAAAAAAGTAACCATAAGAGTAGCTATCAACACCCAGAAAATCATATCTTGAATAATTTATATTATACCTAACTAATCCCAGCTCGATTTCATCTTGATGATAAATATTTAAGACCAAAGCCAAAACCAATAGGAGACATGAGTTGTTTGTTAACCATGATAATGCCCACAAAACTGACAATGTACATGCCCCATTTGAAGAAGATGATGATGGTGATGATTTGCTCTCCTGCTGCTGCTTCTCTGCCTCCATTGTTAACAAAATCCCCTCTTTCAATATGCAGATACAGAGAGACAGAGAGAGACACTTGTAGGCACCGCATTTTTGCATATAAGTCCCGATGAGGAGTCTCACACGGAGACACTACCTTTTAAGTCGAGGAAGTCGCGGGAAAAGGACGTCGGAAGGGAATCGATATTTTTGTTAGATTTTATTCGCTTGTTTAGCCTCGGGCTCGCTTGTTGGACCTCCGTTTTAAAGCACATTTGGCCCAAAAACCCCGCAAACCATTTAACCTTGGCCCAAAACCCCTGCAAGCCACACACCTAGCCTACACACACCAAGCCCACCACCAAAGCCAACCCACACGCCCAAGCCCACTTAAAACACATCCAAATTAATTAAATACATATTTAACACATGAAAAAAATTAAATAAATAAAATCTAAAAATCATATACCAAAATTAAATAAAATCTAAAATCATGCCTAATTAAAATCAATCAAGTATATTATATTCCTAACTAAACAAATTTCATGCCTAAACAAAACAAATTAAATATATAACCTTCCTAAACAAACCAAATTTCGTCTCCAATCAATCTTGTGTTTTCCTTACATAACACTAAATCATATCTTCCTTTAATGCACAAATCCCTTTCTTGTCAAGCAAGGATTCACCCATCCCATTTTTCTATAAAACAAACACATTGCCAAGACACTTGCTCCTCCTCCAATTGACGCACATACATCAAAAAGGCTATCTCTCGCACGCATACACAAAGAAAAGAAGCCCTAGGCCTCACGCCCAAAACAAGAACAAGCATCAAAGAATTCTCCTATCATCCTTCACTCTCCATAACCGAAAACATCAAGCCCCTAAACAATCCCCATAACCGAAAACATCAAGCCCATAAACACCCCTCATAGCCGAGAATCATCACCCAAAACAGTCCCCTAACGCCACCAAAACTGCATCACCGAAATAGTCACAAAGCCCCACTATAATCACCGTAAAACACCCTCCCTGAAACTGCCTAACGTCATCGAATAAACTGCCATAAAACCGCACTGCACTTACCGAGAAACAGCAGCCCCATACAGCCCTATAACCACCGAAATTGCAATGTTTTTTTTCACGCCATATAACCACCAAAAAATAGCAGCCTTGCGCCCCTGAAACTACCGAAAAACACACCCAAAACAACAACCCAAAACACCTAAAACAGTAACTAAAAATTACACTTTTAATCCCTAAAACAGTAACTAAAAACTGCACTTTAAACCTTCAAAAACATCCAAAACAGTAGCCTAAATACAGCAAACACATTGACCGAAAATCAGCAGTAAAACAGCAACGAAACGGAGCGAAAACGGTAGCTTGAGCAGCGAAACAGCGAGGAAAACGGAAAATCAGTAAGCCGAAAGAGTTGCGGAGTTTTAGCCCTTCCGATCATCGTGTAACGTTCTTCCAAAAGTCGACGCAAAAGGTTAGACCTGAAGGCACTTTTCACATCTATTTTCATTCGTATTTTATTGTTTATTAAATTTTATTTGCATGATTATTGTGGAATGATGCATGTTGTGGCCCTTGAATAGATAAAAAATGTATGTATTGTGAAATGATGCATGTTGTGGCCCTTGAATAAAATAGAAAATGTGTCGCCTCTTGTGGTATATAGGATGGAAACCCATACATAAATTCCGTAGCCGAATCCGAATGGACGGTAGTGCGGTCTGTACTTGGGATACAATTCCACGTACCACTTGAGCAAACGGCACATATTTCGATTTATTTTGTCTTGTTTGTTTATTATCCGTTATTTAATTTCTGCATGTTATTTGTTTGTGTAATGATGAGATAAAGCGCATGGGCTTAGTAAGTTGGATTAAAGGTCCTCCATTTCGGGGGGTTAAAATCCTTTACCACGATGATTCGCCGCGCCGAATGACGTATATTCGGTTGAATGTAAGATGTGTTCAATCGGGTATACAAAGTCCGATATTGTTGTCTTTATTTTTATATGCATTATGTTATTAGCGCATAGGCTTAGTAAGTTGGATTAAAGGTCCTCCATTTCGAGGGGTTAAAATCATTTACCACGATGCTTTACCGCGCCGGATGATGTATATTCGGTTGAATGTAAGATGTGTTCAATCGGGTATACGAAGTCCGATATTGTTGTCTTTATTTTTATATGCATTATGTTATTAGCGCATGGGCTTAGTAAGTTGGATTAAAGGTCCTCCATTTCGGGGGGTTAAAATCCTTTACCACGATGCTTCGCCGCGCCGGATGACGTATATTCGGTTGAATGTAAGATGTGTTCAATCGAGTACACAAAGTCTGATATTGCTGTCTTTATTTTTATATGCATTATGTTATTAACGCATGGGCTTCGTAAGTTGGATTAAAGGTCCTCTATATCGAGGGGTTAAAATCCTTTACTACGATACTTTGCTGCGCCTTTTAGCCTGTTATTATTTATTAGGTGTCATCTATTCATCTGTTCACGTATATGTCATATTGTTTACTGCATTTTGGAGGTCACTGATGTAACCCCGTTTGAACGCGTTTCAGAACGCCGCACGGACGCATGTTTTCAGTCTCAGTTCGTTCGAACGCGTTTACGAACGCTACTAGAACGCGAACCTTCTGTTTACCGTTCGAACGTGGCTACGAACGTCGCGCGAACGCCCACGGTAAACATGCCCTCTTCCATCACATCTCATGCATGGTTACTCATTTTGTCATTTACCTTTTTGATTGTTCATGTTCTCGCAGTTAGTCATTTATTGTGTCCACAAGATCACATGTTCGTTTTCATGATGTATGTTTACACGATAGTTATCTACTTATGCTTCCTAATTCATCCATTCAACATGTTCATGAAGTTATATGCTTGCCGTTATTCTGATTTGCTTTCATGCGTGATTGTACAATTATTATCTACCGGCATGCCTATGATCAAATGTAATGTGCTTATGACATTGTATGCTTGCCGTATTTCAATTCATCTTTATGCATGCAAATTGGGACATAGATTATATGCAAATAGGTTGTATGCAAATTCGGACATGGATTATATGCAAATATGTTATATGCAAATTCGGAAATATGTTATATGCAAACTTAGATATGAGCCTTATACTTATGCATGCGAACTTAGGAGTAAATTATCCTTGGAAATAAATATTGCTTAGGCTTGGTTAAATTATTGCACAAATCATTTCATTACAAGTGGCATAAGTAAGGGACCATTCTGAACCCAACGGTTTGAGGTCATCCTTTGCGATGGGTGAGTGCGGCCTTAAATCTTTGTCCCGGTTCACACCGGGTGGCGACTCCATTATTCTCCGGTTTAGTCCCCCGCAGGCTACTCTGTACTCCCAACTAGGCCGCGAGCCTAGAACAGCATGCGTCGCCCAGTTTCTGTGTCCCACAACACTGCAAGCTTATGAAGAGAGTGACAAAATCGAAAATGTATATGATAAACAAATTATTGATGATAATTGAAAGAGGATTGAGACTGAGGAGATGAGAGGAGAAGGCGGCAGGGTGAGAGAGGATGAGGCGACAGGGTTGAGAGAGAATTTTAGGTTAAGTTTAGGTTTAGAATTTTTCTTTATATAGTTATTTTTTAGGTTATAAGTATGTATTTACTAAAATATCCTTCTTAAATTCTTTTGTTCAAAAATTGTAAGAGTTAATTTGTAATATAATTAAACGGATATTAAACGAATTCGATTCAGATTCGATTCGTTTATGATTCGTTTACTAAACGAATAAACGAATTCTAAACGAATAAACGAATTGATAAGCTCAAATTCGGATTCGATTCGTTTATAAACGAATATATTTTTCTAAACCCATATTCGTTTTAAAGCGAATCGAATCGAACGAATAAACGAATCCTGACCCAAATTGCCACCCCTAATATTCATCAACCGTTTCTGGGAGGTAAAGTAAAATCATGGCGAGTTGACAATCGGCCCCGTCTATGATATTATCGGTCTCTGAAATCTGGTCCATGTCGTGTCCTCTGGTCAGTCATCCCGAGAAAACTGGACCCGGGCTCCACGCAGAGTTGAAGAACAACCTATACCCTCTTAGCACTGATCCTCCGATCGAGGAGAATTTCCTTTCTGCCCTTACCGAACTGTTCAGATTCCTTAGTCGCAGAAATCCCCATCAACATAAATTATTGTTTATTCATCATATATATATATATATATATATATTAAATTGCAAACCCAACACGAACTTAATCAACTAAATTGATTGATCAAAATTATTCCTTGTGTTGTGCCGACCAACGGTATGAGCAATGACATGTCAATTGGTATTTAATGAAGCACTTAGGCTTCCACAAAGAGTATGTGTCCTACTTCACCACTTGGTACGTATTTGCGCCCCACAATTTGGTCCCAGCCCCCACTGTGTGTCTCAAAAAAGCACTCGATCAAATATTATTTATATTGTGTATATAAATTATTGTTGTATATAATTCGTGGATTATATTTTGGTTTCAAAATGTGTGACTAATAGAAATAGAGATAGTAAATTATCGGACTTAAAATAAAAATCTCAACATCTATATGATTCATTTAATTAATAAATATGACGATTTTATTTATATCTGACCATAACATATCAAGTTTTTATATGGATCTATGTTAACACGTGGATTTTATTTTCATTAATACGGAGATACAACTACACATATCGAAATCATTCTCATTAATCGTCTCAAACATATTAGCCCCTTGCGGGCCCTCATCCTTATGTGATTTGTACTATATATATTTTTTATTTGAGATTTTAACACTCATTAAGATTGCTAACCGTATTTTTAGCATAAGATAGGTAAAACGAATATTAACAGTCTTGATATCAAAATCCATTTTGAATCAATGTGTCTACTATTATCATATTTAGAAAAAGAAAATTACTACAACAACAATTTTAGAGACTCATAATTACTTAATTAATCATAATTATGCAAGAAAACAATACATTACCTAATAAATTCTTTTAAGAAGATTGTCTTTTTAAATCAGGACATAAAATTAACTTACCTAATTAAAATTTGTGATTTTTTAAAATAAAAAATTAAAATTTAAGCTAAAATTTCGTACCGAATCTAAGCTATTTTTTTTGTCCCAAATGAAAATGTCCTACTTATTGTTTGTTGTTTGTTTATAAATATGGTCAAAAATAAGCAACTATTAATTAATTAATTAATGAAAGATTAAGTGGGCCCTCGAATCGCAATACCATGACAGCGCCAGTGCCTTTCCTTCTTATCATCATCCCGCAGCCCCTACGCTTATGCGTACTGGCGGATCTCAAAATTATTCCTTATCGCCGTGACCACATAATTTATCCGCTACACTCGTGTTCATATAAGCTCGCCACGTCACCTATCATCACTGGCCCTGATTACCTAATCTTTTTATTTTTCGGAAATATTAAATTCATTAATAAGTAAAAACACCACGGTATAAATACACAACCATATCAGTTCAAATATAATATATTTAAGAAAAAAACTTAAGAACTCAAGCATAATCAAGACATGTCGTGACAACAAATATTATATGCATTGTGTGTTCTCCATACCGAATCAAAACTCGAATTCACACTTAAGCCTACTATGGTCTTAGAGGAATTTTAAGGATCCGACCTAATTTTCCAACCTCACAATAGGATTTGGTGAATATAAGTTTTTAGATCATGAGTGGAATAACATAGTAAACAGAGTAAAATATATGACCATTATAATAATAAAATAAATTCATTACAAAATAATGACCAATAAATCGATATATAAAAATGCTCATTTTCTACTTTCAGAGCTATTGAATGAAGTCCCATAAATCATTATTTGTTACTCTAAAATCCTTGTGTACTTTCACAAAGACATGAAGACTACAAAAAAAATAAAATAAATAATAACATTCCAACATATATCAAAATCTAATTGAGCTTAACAACCACCACATAAGAGTGAACCTAAATTTAAGAATCGGGTAATAAAAAAGAAACAGTTAAAAAGATAAATGGATAAATTAAAGAGAGAAACACATTGAAAGTGAGAAGTGGTCGATGAATTCTCCGGAGAGAGGTTATTTTTTGATGAGCCACTAACTAGGGGTGGGCATTATCGGATTCGGATCGGATCGGACTGAATCCGAATCCGATCCGATCCGAAATGCCCACGATTGTTTGATTTGATCGGATCGAATCAAACAATCGAACTCGATCCGATCCGATCCGATAATTATCGGATCGGATCGGATTGGTTCGATCCGAATTCGAATCGAATCGAATCGGACCAATTCGATCCAAAATCATCCTATTTCGGATCGGATTGGTCCGATCCGAATTCGGTGGGTTTGAGTCAAAAAAATTGAGCGGATTTTTTTTTTTTTTTTATATATAACGACGTCGTTTTGCATATTAAAAAAAAAAAAATTCGATCGGATCGGATAAAATCCGATCCGATCCGAAATTCGTCGAACCGGACCAACAGGATTCGTTCGGATTTGCAAATCGGATCGGATCGGATCCGATCCGATCCGATGCCCACCCTACCACTAACTGAATAAGAGAAAAGAGAAAGGGGAAGTAGTAAAAGTAAAAGGGGAGAAAATGAAAGAAAATAAAAAAGGGAAAAATAATTAGAGAAAAAAAGTGGAGAAAAAAAAAAGAAAAACTGAAAAATAAAAGAGCCATGGAGGAGAAAATAGGAAATGGGTGAGATGAGAGAGGGGGAAGGAGGATGGTTTGTCGTGGTGGATCACAAAGGACTTGTGATCGATGGCTCTGTATTTTTTAATTTAGGGATTTTTTTGTGTTCAATAATGATAGATATAAATAAAAAAAAAAATACCTTAACTAAAAAGAAATCAAAAATTTAAAAAAATTAAATTTTTATATATAGGTCCATCATCGTTCATACACCTCAGCTGCAACAAAACATTTCCTTAAATAGAAACTAGAGAAGTGGGACCCACCGCCATGAATTTTCCTTGATTCCTACCCACAGCACATCCAAACTTTCCCCTTTCTCTCATCAACCAGATACCTTATACCTACTACTAAAACAAATCTCTACCGTCCACGTGTCTCTAATCTATGCACGTAACCCGAGAGCTTCACACAACGCAGCACGGGCTTTTCTCAATGGCCAATGAACATCCGCCACGTAAATACACGAAAGACCGTTATTTAACCCTTTTTTTTCCTTTCCCCGTTTTATATTTCTCCCACCATCACTCGTTTCCTCAGCTGTTAATGCTATAACCGCACCACAACGGGCTTTAATCTACCGAAAAAACGCCACCGTTTTCGACTCATTACCTCTAGGTTTAAGGTTTTACTTTTTAGTGCTGTGACAGGAAAATGGTAGAGCCGCTGGCACGTGAAAACGACGAGGAGATGTCGCTGCTGCTGCAGCAGCACGGCAATGCTGACCGGTCATGGCGGTTGAACTTCGACGGCTTTCAGTTATCGCCTGAACACACAGAGAAGAAGCCTCCACGTGGCCTCCATGATTGCCTGGGAGTTTCACGTGATTATCAATTTTCTTTAATTAATTAATTCTAAAATAATTTGTCTTTTTTATTTATTTTGGATTCGTACTTGAAATGACAATATTCAATAGCGAGTTTTGTTTTATTGGTGTTTTTCTTAATATAGCATTATCTTTGTTTTTTACCCCTTAATTATCTTAAAGTTTGATGTTAGTGGAGTATTTATTCGATTCTTAAGGCATAATTTGTGTGATTGATAAACAGCGGAATATAATTGACCGAAAAAGTAAAAGTTCATTTTATCTTTAAGAACTGGGAGATGAACAAAGTAGTTAAATACTCAAACTAGAGAAGGTGTGTAATTTATGCTGTGTTTGCTTGAATTTTGAGGTTCTATGCATAATTTTTCAGTGTCTTGATTTCACTGTTGAGTTGCTTGTTTTGAAGCTTTTGTTTTTTTAAGAGGTGGAAAATTTTTAGTTTACTACTTGTAACTTGTGTGGATTGTTTATTATTTTTGGTTTTCATAGCATATGTTTGAAGTTTTTTTTTTCCTAAAGGAACTGAATTTAAAAAACTCAGCATATAGGAAGTTTTAGTATGGTAATATTTTTGTTTCGTTTTCTATTGGTTTATAAATTTATTGAAACCTGAAAATAGTTGGTAATAGCTTGGAAATGACATGATTAATTTTGTCAGTGCTACTGAATATCAGTTGCAGCCATTATAGTTATTTAGCTGTTTCTGCTAGCTTCTAAGTTTTAATATTAGTTTTGGAGTTAGCTAGGATGCTGAAAGGTGTCTGGCCAAAAGAAGAAGAAGATAATTTTGGGTTGATGGGAACTTATATGGATATTTTCTTTGTTGTTTCCTTGTTATAAGTCATACATGGTTAAATGAAATATGGGTCAATCCCATCTCATTTATTGTATAAATAATTGTTTTGTCTCTAGGATTCAGGTCCAGGTATTCTAGAAATAATTGTTTTGTTTCTTGAATTCAGGTCCAGAAGATAACGTGGCTGAGTACTATCAACAGCAGGTAGAGATGCTTGAGGGATTTAACGAAATGGACGCCTTAGCTGAACGGGGTTTTGTTCCTGGAATGACAAAGGTTTATATTGCCTTTTCTCTCTCTATTTTTTGTGAATACAATATCTTAATTTTTTAATTTGAAATTTCTTATTATGGGTTGCAGGAAGAGCGGGAAAATTTAGCTAGAAGTGAGACACTGGCAATTAGGATATCAAATGTTGCTAACATGGTTCTTTTTGCTGCTAAAGTTTATGCATCTGTCAAAAGCGGTTCATTGGCCATCATTGCATCCACATTAGACTCTCTTCTTGACCTTCTCTCGGGCTTCATCCTGTGGTTTACTGCATTCTCCATGCAAACACCAAACCCGTACCAATACCCTATTGGAAAGAAGAGGATGCAGCCATTGGTTAGTCCTTTTTGAATTATATAATAGCTTTCATATTTAAGATTTATTTATCAATGATTGCACTCTTGCATATTTTAGTTCTTTTGAAAGCATGTATTGTGATTTTGTTGTCTGTTGAAGCTTTCCGTTAGAATCTAAAAACTAAAATAACCTATTCTTCTGGTAACAGTGTCAACTAACTAGTCTGAATGTTCTTTCCCCTTGTGCTATTAGATTTTAGTCCTTGCAGTCAATAATATGGATAAAGTAGAGTGCCCGTAATTCAATTACCTCAATTTCATATCGAATATGACCTATGAACATGCTTTGCTTTTTTATGGATATTTCGGGAAATGATTCCTTGAGAACACTTTTCGTAAGAGGAGAAAATTTTCCACTTACAAAAGGAAAAGGTGGGAAAATGAGTGGAAATTCCTGAAGCAACATTTCATCAAGGACTGATGTATGTGGCTATTACGAATTTTGAGTTTTATGATTTGAACTATAAGTTGTTTATGCAGAAATGACTGGAGAAGTATTGTATAATTTTGGTATTTTCCAGATTTTGAACTAATTTTATTTATTCACGAATGACCCATGAGATAGAGAGCTGGTGTATTTGGACAAACTAATCTTAGAGAAATATTGTTTGAGTGATGGGTAAGGTTTTATAAATGGTCAATTTGATGAGAAATTAACAAAGATTGAGGAAATTAGGGTTGTCTCGAAATTGGGGTTTTCCAAATTTATGAGATAGAGAGTTGATTTTGTAAAATTAGGGTTATGGGGTGAAAATCTGTCGACATTTGGGTTAGAATTTCAAAATATGCGGTGGTAAACTGCCATTGACTACTGGTCGGTCAACGGTGGCTTTTTGCGTCGAAATGGACATAAAACACCGCCCATTCTGGTGCACGCCTAGCCCCAATGATTCGGGACTAGGCGCGGCGCCATAAGCAACCTTGCAAAAATGCGCCGCCTAGGCGCTTTAGGCAGTGCGTTTTGGAACAATGTGAATGAGTGTTGTTCTCTCTATTTCAGTATAGGCATTGACAGTTTGTCATATTTTGTTGTTTGGCTTAAAATAATAAATTCTAGGAATTTTATTTAGTATTTCTAATCAGTAATTTGTAAATGATGTGCAGGGGATTCTTGTGTTTGCATCTGTCATGGCAACTCTTGGATTGCAGATTATCTTAGAGTCATCACGCACTATGGTATCTAACGTAGGTGTTCCTTAATTAAATTTCTAG
This sequence comes from Zanthoxylum bungeanum, assembly GCA_019454045.1. NCBI lineage: Eukaryota > Viridiplantae > Streptophyta > Magnoliopsida > Sapindales > Rutaceae > Zanthoxylum > Zanthoxylum bungeanum. The sequence goes on from SKCR01031878.1 coordinate 70,667, forward strand.
TTTGTTGAAGTTCCTCATCCAATTTTTAATATAACGTTCTTTTATTGAGAATAGAACCTACTGAATGTAATTGAAAGATGATTGCTTCTCATATTCTGACATGACAGGAGGATCAATTCAATCTGACAAAAGAGCAAGAGCGATGGGTTGTGGGCATCATGCTTTCGGTGACCCTGGTAAAACTTCTTCTGGTGGTCTATTGCCGTGCCTTTACAAATGAGATCGTCAAAGCTTATGCCCAGGATCACTTTTTTGATGTTATCACCAACATCATTGGTCTCATTGCTGTACTCCTTGCTAATTACATTGATGACTGGATGGATCCTGTTGGAGCTATTGTTGTAAGTCAAATCTCTTATGCTTTATTCTTTTTGTTTCTGTGTTCATGGCGGGGAAAAGTGGTACTGATACTCTTGTTAGTTATGCTAACATCTAGTAGAAAGTTACCATTATCATATGGTCATCCAAGCATCAGCATTTCTAGCAGTTGCATTAGAAATTTGAGTTGGATATGGTGAATATATCAGCACTTTCAGATAGTAGTAGACTCTCTCCTATATGTTGCCAACTGTAGATCTTGCAAACTCTGCCGTCTCCTAAACAGGAATGACATAGTCTATGCTAGATACTTAGATCTATTGTGATCGGTAATCGTTTTAGACCTCTTTGAGTAGGTGTGATTGATATTCCTATCAAAAGAATAAGGGTGATTGACTATGGTTATAGCAGAAGTTGTGTGATGAAGTTGACGCCATTATTAAGAGGTTTTGGACCCATCAAATGAAAACATCACATCATATTTTGATGACTCTGTATTTACGTGTATATATATTTAATTTGATGCAGCTGGCCTTGTACACCATCCGCACATGGTCAATGACAGTGCTGGAAAATGTGAACTCCCTTGTTGGAAGATCAGCCGCCCCAGAATACCTACAAAAGCTCACATACCTCTGCTGGAACCACCACAAGGCCATAAGACACATCGACACAGTTCGAGCTTACACCTTTGGGTCTCACTACTTTGTCGAGGTTGACATCGTACTGCCATCAAGCATGCCCTTGCAAGAGGCCCATGATATCGGTGAGTCCTTGCAGGAGAAGCTAGAGCTTCTGCCAGAAATTGAGCGTGCTTTTGTTCATCTTGATTACGAGTACACACACAAACCTGAGCATGCTCAAGCACATTCCTAGGAGCTAGAATTACAATGTCAAATTTATTTTCTTGTTGGTGCCTTTTCCCCCCACCCTGCCAGTCCATTTATTAGTTATCACTAGAAATCAAAGCCTTGTGGAAGATTTCCATAGATTGTTACGGACGGAGATTATTTTCATATATTTTAGTAATTGAAGTTCTATCAAGAATTTCTTGGGAGCAATAGATTAACTTTTTGCCCAGTGGTGGACTGGTGAGGGCACAAGTCGAGCCGTCATGATGACTCTTTATTCGCTTTCCCTAAATTTGTGGAATAGAAGTAGATTTCATATTGATGGGAATTAGATTTGCAATTTAGGCTCGGTAGATCTTTAGATTGTAGTATAAATATACGTCTATATTTTCAATAGTCACTAGCTTGTAATATATTCTCGATTGTAACATTTAAAAAAAATCTGTAGATTAGTCCCTTTTATTATTATTATTATTTTTTTAAATATTGTTATTATTATTCTATATAAATATTCAAAATTTGAAATTTATTGGGAGTAGACATGCACACCGTTGCGATTCGGAATCGTAATCGAACTGCAACCAAACCGTTGACCAACTGTAAACCGAACCATTAATTATGCAACCAAATCGCGAACCGCAACCGAATCGGTCGAATCCGGTTCAGTTAAGGTTGAAATAATTTCCAACCGACGGTTTGGGTGGTTGGACCGGTTCAAACAACCGTAACAATTAAGATTCTGGTTCGAACCGTAATACTTACCGTTCCAGTTCGAACTGTAATAGTTACGGTTCCAGTTTGAACTGTAATCGTTAACCATAACGGTTAAAAAATATATATTTTTTTAAAATAATAATGAAAATTTAAAATGTCTAATTTACCTCTCTCAATAATTATATTTTGGGGATATTTTAGGTTCAATTTTGAACCGTAATCGAATCGTGTGCTTTTTTTAATTAGGAGACTTGATAGATACAAACCATATACTAATAATTTTTTGGGATAATAAAAGTTAGCTGTGTGGCAATCCATAGATGTCTATTTACGCTTGATAAGTTTGGGCTTCACTAGACCTTTTTAGGTTAAAATCAAAGGAGGGATATGGACCGGCCATGGTGATCTCATTAGGTTGAAGTAAAAGGAAGCCTGAGGTAAAATCTTTCTTTTGCAATTCTTGGTGGTGGTTTTATTGTACATTTTATGGTTGTGTGTGTTCAAATCAGTGGGAGATGGATGGCTCACTATATATATTGGTTTGGTTTTAACGAGGACGATAACACGTAGATGCTGAATTTCACCTTCAGCCTGCAATCAAGAATTTGTATAATAGGGGCTCCAATGATCTGGTAAAACAAAGGTAAATGGAGTGTATAGTAGCTACCCATCGATGTATTGGATATCGTAGGCACTCTGATGCTCAAGTCAGTGATGTTGGTGAGCAAAATGAGAGAAGAAACAAGGCAACTCGAGTGTGAGGGCCTAAGGTTGAATGAAAAAATGTTGAGTGCTGATATCAGTCATCGGTGAGTGCTTCAATCCCTTGGACTCCCTCTCATTTTATAGGCTGTGAAGTAGCCTCTTAGTTGGCTTAGGATTTCCTTGGAATAGTCGAATTCCAATCATTTTAGGAGAGAGTAGTGGAGTTGTAATTGAATTAAGAGTACCTAGATGTCATGAGATTAAATGTAATCCTATTTGTATTGGAGCTAGCAATATTTACTGAGACACCGCATAACATGGTATGTGGTTCTTAGAGGTCTTTCAAGTTGCATGAGCCTTTTATCATTGAGGGCATACGGGCTCATGGGCCTACATGTGAGTCTCGTGCAGTTCAAGTTGCATAAGCCTCTTATCCTTGAGGGCATACGGGCTTATGGGCCTACATGCGAGTCTCGTGCAGACTCATCTTTTAGTGATTAGATTTGTGTGGTTTGGGCCTCGATGACAGTCTATAATGTCATTTTAGGCCAAATGAAGGCCACGAGTCATGTTTTGGTACAAGACTGATACGTGGGCTTGAGACATAATGAAATTTGGGTCACTGGCCCAAATTTAGCTCGTACAGTTTGTCACTCTCTAAGTTAACGAGTCATTGGCTTGGAGAGTATTCAACGAGTATGTCGTCTGGGGTTTAAAAGCATGTGAGCGTACCTGGACGTTGATGTCGCTTGGACCAGACGATGGTCATTTTACGTTTGACCAAGCCAAATAATGATCCGAGATAATCCTTAGAATACCTGATAATGGTACATGAGAGTCTTCGATTGGCTGGACTAGATGAAGAGTCAGACGCCGACCTGACCGTCGAATGTCATAGAGAATGTTCTCGTTGACTGGACCTGATAATGGTCCAGAATAACCTTCTATGTTTCCTAAGCACAACTCGGATAGCCTACGATGGAGGGATTGTTAAACATATGTAATGACCTCGACTTGTATAGTTCAGAAAGGTCGTTCGTGTTCTTCACGAATTCGGAGGTGGTCGAATTACGTACATATTAGCTAGGTTTATATGACGAACGTGTCTGAACTTAGAGAGTCCCAATATGAAGTGTACTCGTTAAGCACTTGGGTAGCCGATTAATTTTGATAAAAGATAATATTCGATATTATAATTATCAACTAAGATAATCAAGTGTTATTGGATAACATTGATTATTTACTTTGACCTAATTAGATTAATTGGATTAATTCAATAATCACACAAGGGTTTAATTATAAATCATAATTATCTTTACCATTTGAGGATATTATGATAATTGTAAGTATGTAATAATATGTGATTTTGGCTTGATTTAATTGAATTAAATCAAGGTGACAAACATTTAACTAATCCATTTCCTAATCCTTGGCTTGATTTAATTGGATTAAATTAAAGTGGGAGACAATAGAGATCAGTCACACCTAATTATACATATTTGGACAAATTAAATTAAGCCCACTTAAAAGTTGATTACAACTTTTATTAATTAAAATTGCCTAAGTTTTGCTATAAATAGCAAGCTTAATGAATGTTTTAATTACAAGTACAGGTAAAAAATACAAGCAAATTCTTAGAGAGATTAGCCTAAGTTAGAGAAGTGTTTATAGAAGCTTGTGAGGTCTCTAATACATTTCATTTATGATAAATTAAGATTAGATCTTGAAGTGAAGCTTGCTAGCAATGAAAATCAAAGTTGGATCATGAAGTCAAGCTTGCACACCTTAGAGGTTCTCTAACAATTTCAACAAATGAGAATTAGATTGGATCTTGCATCAAGCTTACAAGGTAATGTTTGATCTTCTCTAAAGTTATGTTAATTTGTGTATTAGATGCATGATCACATAGCTTAATGTTGAAATAAGACTAATCAATTGTGTTAGGATACTTTAGCAGTATAAACACAACGTGCTTATAATTTAGGTCAAAAAATGTTCATGTTGGACATGTAACAATTGGAACTCTAGATTAAAGCTTAGAGCTATGACTACCATTCTAGATCCACTTGACCACTTTTAGGTGAACTAGAATTATTGATGAGACATTTCTAATTGAGATTCTAAAATGGTTTGTTTATTGGATTCAAAATTTTATGCAAATGTGTATTTAGAATAAATTTATGTTTTTGTAAAAATATTTGATATTTTAAAAACTTTGAATTTTATTCTATAACATGTGTTGATGTTGGTTTTGATATTAAAAATTAATTTTGGGTGTTTTTGAAGTGTTTAGGGAAGACCGAAAGCTATTAGGGTAATAGACCCTAATTGCTTCAGCTCTCTCGAAATTTTACAGAGCTGAAACTTTGTTTTGAAAACAAAGCAAAAAAAAAGGGAATCAAACCTGTGCGCTACAGTGCGCGCACGCAATGTAGCACGTGTATTGCACGCGCATCACACTCTTGACTCGCGCTGATTTTGTTCTCTCGTTCTGAAGCTTCCGGACTCCGATTCAGTCCCGGTTTTTTCCTATACACTCGTAATGGAATATAGTATTTCATTAAATAATTTAAAATTACACCCATACTTGATATCCACAGGTTAGATCCATTTCCGCTGAGCGGGGCACCAATCCGACCCTAGGGGTTCCACAACCGCCCAACAACTCCGACGCTCAACTCAGTGATGGTAATGAGCAAAATGAGAGAAGAAACAAGACAACTCGAGTGTGAGGGCCTAAGGTTGAATGCCGAATGTTGAGCGCTGAATCAGTCATCCGTGAATGACTCAATCCCTTTGACTCTCTCTCATTTTATAGGTTGTAATTTGGAATAGTCGAATTCCAATCCAATTAGGAGAAAGTGGTGAAGTTGAGATTGAATTAGGAGTAACTAGATGTCTTGAGATTAAGTGTAATCCCATTTACATTTGGATTGGTCCAAATACTTAGTGTCATTATTAGAAAATGATTAGTGATAGTAATGTCCACTGTGACACCACATAACATGGTCGGTGGTTCTTAGAGGCATTTCAAGTCGCATGAGCCTCTTACCCTTGAGGGCATATGGGCTCGTGGGCCCTACATGTGAGTCATGTGCAGACTCGTCTTTTAGCGATTAGATTCGTATGGTTTAGGTCTCTATGACAGCCCATAACGCTATTTTAGGCCAAATGAAGGTCATAGGTAATGTTTTAGTACAAATCTGATACGTGTGTTCGAGACATAATGACATTTGGGTCATTGACCCAAATTTGACATGTACATAACCTGATTAAAAGATATAAAAATACATATTTTAATTTATTAAAAGATAAATAATATTATATTAAAATTTATATTTTCTCTAGTTTTTAGTGATGTTATTAATTTTATAAGTTAAAGAACATCTTTATTAAGTCATATATATATATAGTCCTTGTTTTATTTAACATTAGAACACGTTGAAGGACGAGACAAATAAGCGTTAATTAAGTTTCATTTCCAAAATTGACCTTAAATCTTGTAATATTTAGACTGAAATGATTTCATTTCATATACGGCAGCATTTTTTAATTTCATTCCGCCACAGACAGCACGACCCCATGAACTTGTGAATATGCCCGATGGTCCATTCCCACAATAACGTCCAGGTTCATTTTAATGTATTCCCATTATCCATCTAAATTCATTTTGATGTATATTTTTCGCAACTCTAGCTGCGTAAATGGAAAAGAAACATTAATCACTAAACAAGAACTTGAGGATAAGCCACTTGAGAAAAGTGGTTCTTAACAATAATTGCCTTTCCAATTTAAGGAGATTATTCAAGTTGAAAATCGTTATAAATCTTGTATTGATTTTTGAATCGGAATGAAAAATTCATCATGGATCTCAAATCGAATGGTTAAAATCCAAAATTTTAATTGTAATTTAAGATTTTTAAGGTGAAAATTTGAGTTTCAATGAAAAATCATCATTAATTTTGATCTGATTTTTTATTTAAAACAAAAAATATTTTTAAATCCCAACTGATATTTTTTCATATTAAATTATAGAGATTTCCAAATTTGGATAAAAAAATTGATCATTTGTCGTAATGCTAATTATGCCGGCGTGACAGACTTCTAAGTTCAAACAGTAATATTTAAAATAAATGTATTGTAATATTAACAAAATAACTGCACGGTAAAAAAATAATTAAAATGATGTAGTGGCCTCATTGGTAATCTATGTCTCTCACCAAGTGAGAGATTTGGGTTCGAGTCCCCACAAAAGCAGTGTGGACTCAAATATTTATCTTTAGGAGGAAGAAGTTCTCCTATATAGGAGTTGATTCCCAAACTGTGTCTTTGTTGATTTAGAATTTGTAAGTTCCGAGCTACGTCTCGGTTGATTTCTGGGCAGTGCTATAATTGTATGTATTTAGAATCCCAGTTGATAAGATATTGTAATATATATAGTCTGTAATAATTAAAAAAGAAAAAAAAAAAAAACAGCCGTACCCGCCTTTTTTTAACCAACAGTAACAAACACACACGGAATTAACTACATTGCTCGATCAGAATAAGTGTCAGATAAATATGATTGGTTGGTTGTATGAGTTTTTGAAAATTAAAATTATTTTAGCTCAAAATTTATGTTTTTGGAAGTAAAGATTGAAAATTTATTTTAAAAATTTAAATTATTTATAATATTTTTATTTAATTTAATAATTTAATTTAATTTTTTTCATAATATAATTTAAAATTTTGTTCAATAAAATAATTTTATAATATTTAATAAAAATTATCATTCATAATCATACATTTAATTTTTTTTAATAAAAAATTACACTTCTAAAAATTTATATTTCAAGAAATTTTATTTGAAAAGTTATATTAGGACACCTAAAACTAATTTGATAAAAAAACTGTCACCACAGGGGATTGGCCTTTTAAATTACATGAGGGTGATATAATCCGAATACTATTCTTAGACGGTGCGCATGGAGATAACCTACGCATCTCCCAGCGCCCACAACAACAACAACAACAATATGCCGATGACACGACCAGTCAAAGTGATACCGCTACAGCACCCAACGGAAACGACGTCGTCCTCCTCTTCCGCTGCGTCGTCGTTTAACGCTTACGTTTCTAAACGGATAAAGAGTTTTAAACGCATGACGTGGACTCAGTGGATTGAAATGTTGCTCCCTTGCTTTCGTTGGATCCGAACGTACAAGTGGCGGGAGTATTTTCGAGTCGATCTCATGGCTGGGACCACCGTCGGTATCATGCTCGTCCCGCAGGTGATTCTACTCTCTCAAATGAAAAAAAAAACAAAACTTTGGTTTTTATAACTTCTGTTTGGTCGCCGGGAAAATAAAAAATATCGGGAAAAAAAATCCTGTTTTGTTGCCGAGGAAGCTCTGGAAAAAGAAAACGAAACTTTCTTCTAATTTACTACTTACTATACACAGCTCCGCGTTAATATGTTTTGCCTGTCTTCTTTCCTTTTTTTTTTTATAGGTTAATATTAGTAATAATAATAAAAATCCTGTTTGTTTCCCGAGAAAGCTCTGAAAAATGAAAATGAAACTTTATTCTAATTTAATACTTAGTAACCATACACAGCTCAACTTTCATATGTTCTGTCTGTCTTTTTTTAATCGGTTTAAATTTTCTTTCATTTTAGTTACTTTCTCGGAAACCAAACAAGTTTTTACTTTTTAACTTTTTTTAGTCGTTGTACGTTTTCAAAGCTCTCGTTTTGCCTCGGAGTCTTGTAATTTGACGAAATGAATCTTTTACGTGTGGATTGATTTACCTTTTACATCAAACAGGTGACTTTAATTGATTGAAACACACACACACACACACATATTAATTATTTCTTTTTCAAGAAAGCGAAATTTGTACCAATCAGGAATTCACATGTTGGCTTTGATAAGTAAAGGTCTGAGGATTAGGCTTTGATTTTTCAAATGATAGGTTGTAGTTTAGTCAAAGAGGGTAACTACTAGTGATTAGAAAGATTTATATTCTCGTCTTTAGTCACTTATCTTTTTATTACGTTCGGCCCATATCAAGTGCTTGGGATTGTTAAATTACTTGACAACAATCTTAATCTAGGATTAGATTTTGATTTGTATTTTTAGTGACAAGTACTTGTAAATTGATTGGCAATGTAAATTGAGCTCTGTATGTAATTTGATGTTTTTTAAGCATTTGGATTGGAACAAAAAGTGAGTTTTAATAATATCGAAATCTGATAACAGCTCATATTCCAAATTTGTTAAAAACTGTGATCTATATTCAACGCTCATTTCTAACCTGCTGTTGAGTTATTGAGTATGCATGTTGCTGGATTATTGTGACTGAATTTGTCCTGTACTAGCTTTTTGGAATTCCTTTGATTGCTTGATGTCTTGTGTTATTATTTTCCTTTGTATCATGTTACTATTTCTTCTTGTAAAGAGTGTGGTTGTAATTTAGAGGTTGTGTTCTGACTGTTTGTTGTGATGACCAGGCAATGTCTTATGCAAAATTAGCTGGGCTTCAGCCAATTTATGGGCTATGTAAGTTGAGTACTAGTTTGTTATTAACTTCTGCTCTTTTGTTTGCATTTATACTGAAACCATTGGATGTTCTAACATGTCTGTCTTAATGTAAAATTCAATAATTTTTGGGTACAAAAGATGACAGAATTACAACGAATACTGGTCCTGAGATTGGTAAAAATCTAAATTTTGATCTAGGATGCCAACTGAAAGAGGGAAGAATGCAAATTCTTTATTATTCTTAGATTTGCACTTTGGGTAAAAGATAAAGATTTGAGAAACATCATGCAGATATGGACTTGCTTTTGATCAATGTCAAATATTTGGCCGTGCGATCGGAACCACTAGTTCTGAAATTTAACAACAGTGACTATATTTTCGCCATTTGCTCTGACGTTTCTCTGGAATATTACTGCGAAATATTTTCTCTGTTGTTGATACTTCTTTATATGTCATTGATTCTTACTAAACACTTCTGTATCTTGCCACATTGGTCTTGCAAGGCAGACTCTGGTTTTGTGCCGATATTTGCGTATGTCATATTTGGGTCTTCCCGCCAGCTTGCAATTGGTCCTGTAGCTTTGGTTTCTCTCCTGGTCTCAAATGTCTTAAGTGGAATTGCTGATTCATCTGATGAGTTATACACGGAACTTGCGATATTATTGGCTCTCATGGTTGGAATATTGGAATGCATTATGGGTCTCTTGAGGTACTAGCACTCAGCTTTATCTTCTTGCAATCCATCACTACATTTGTTACAGTCCACTTCTTTCTGTGTGTGCGCACACACACACATATGTTTGTGCATAAGTATTGCATGTGCGTATCTCCTGCCAAGCGATTGGCCGACTATACAAAATTACTTGTTGCAGCTGTTGGAAAAGTAGTCTCAAAACCTCATTAAAGTTGAAATATGCAGATCTAGTCATTTGGTTTCATGGCGAAGCTTGTTATGACATTTAAACTCTGATAGAGAAGCCATTTCCAATGTTGTAGCATCGTTATTAGATAGGCAAGTGGCAACATATTTCTATGTTATCACTTTAGGGACTGTTGGAATTAGTTGGGTGTTGGAATTAGTTATGTAGTGTGTAGTTGGTAGTTGTGTTGTTGTGTATTTAATATGGTAGTTGTATAATACCTATATAAACCCTCTCATTGTAAGTTCTAAATCAAGCAAATGTTTATAGACATTTTCTTCACAAATTCTCACATGGTATCAGAGTGTTGATCCTAGAGTCTTCTTTTCTTTCCGGTGATACCACCGCCACTGCCACCACCGACGTTACTGTTCCGGTGCGCGTCCGACGACACCTCCGGCATCCTCCGACTCCTTGTCAGCCGCTGGTCTCACTTCCGTCGTCGGTCTCCTTCTTTGGCGTGTCTATCTCACTTTTTTTTCCTCAAAATACTCTCGGAACCCTAGATTTACCCACCACCACTTCCGCACTTTTTTTTTTCAAAAAAAACCACCACCACCACTACCCTCAGAGGTCACCGATCTACCTTCGCCGAGCGCCGATCTACTCAGTTTTTTCCGCGATATTATTTATGGATCGCCCGTCAGAAGACGACACTCACCCCCGAGCTCCGATTTTGCCTAAATCAGGTCCCAACTCTTTCTGGTTCTCCTGTTATTACAACTGATAAGTTACTTGGTTCTATAAATTATGTTTCTTGGCCGGCTTCAGTTGAATTATGGTTTATGGGGCAATGGTGTGAAGTTCATTTAACCTCCAGTAAGGATTCTATACCTGAGGCTGAGCACCGGTCTTGGAGGAAGCTTGATGCTCAATTATGTAATCTCTTATGGCAGTCTATTGATTCTAAACTTCTTGTCATGTTTCGACCCTATAAGACTCAATGTTTAAAAATACGGGGCGGCGCCTCGAGGCGGCCGGCCATTGAGGCGCGAGGCGGACCTCCTCGAGGCGGTGAGGCAGGCGCCTCGATCCGGAAATCGGAAAAATAATCCAATTCAATTGTTACATCCAATTCAATTCTTAATCACTGATTTTATCTAAATCAATTCAACCTAAAACCCAAATCTACGAGATTATATGCGGACCTTGATTTTATCTAAACAAACAGACAAATGCAAATGAACAAACATAGCAGAGGACGATTTTATGCAAAGGAACAAACATAGCGGAGGAACAAACAGAGGACAAATTGAATCAGAGGAACAAACATAGCAGAGGAACAAACATAGCTGAGGAACAAACAGAAATTCAAAGGAATAAAAAAAAATGAAAACCAGTATGCCGAGAGAGACCAGTATGCCGAGAGAGACCAGTTTGAAGCAGAGGACGATTTGCAAGCAGAGGATGAACGTCGCCGAGAAACGCAGAGGAGGCCGAGAAACGCACAGGAGGCCGAGAAACGAAGAGGAGCCGAGAAACGCAGAGGAGACCGATCAACGCAGAGGAGCCTAGAAACCCTTAGTTTTTTTCTTTATAATCTTAATGATACGATTAAGTTTAAAAATTTTAAAAAAAAAAAAATTGTTCGACGTGAAACGGCCGCCTTAGGCCGCCTCACTCCGATTCGGCCTGATGCGGCATGAAGCAGCCGCCTCACAGGCTGTGAGGCGGCCGCCTCTCAGAAACCGCAATAGGCGGCCGCCTCAGCGCGCCGTCGCCGCAGCCGTATTTTTAAACAATGATAAGACTTGCCACAAGTTATAGAGTAAGGCTACCGCTTTGTATACTAATGATATACAAAGATTTTATAATGTTGTGTCCAATATGTTTCACTTGAATCAGCGTGATCTGGATATGTCTGAGTATATTGGTTGGATTGAATCATTGCGAGAGGAGTTCAATTCTATCTTGCCAATTACCACTACAATTGCTGAACAGGAACGCCAGCGAAAACAGTTCTTTATGGTGTTATCTTTGATTGGGCTCCGATCTGAGCTTCAGCCCGTTCGTGATCAGATTTTGGCCAGTACTACTATCCCCTCTCTGGAAAATATTTTTGCTCGACTTCTTCGAGTCTCCTCCACTTCCGTCATTGACTCTGAGTCCCACTCCACAGAGCCTTCTATCTTTGCAGCACAGCGCAGTTCCATGGGCAATCGTGGATCCCATATTCACCGAGGAGTGCGTCCCAAATGTAGTTACTGTCAAAAGGTTGGTCACACCCGAGAGCGTTGTTATCAGCTTCATGGCAAACCCCCTCGTCCCACTACTGCCAAGGTTGCTCAAGTTGACGGCACTGCCTCTCCTATTTCTTCTGAGCACTCATCTCAGCAGGTTACCTTATCTGGCCCGGATTATGCTGCTTTCCTTCAGTATCAGGCCTCTCAGCAACCATCCTCTGCTTCTGTTGCCCACACTGGTAATTCTGTGGCCTGCCTCACTCAGTCATTTCCTCTCGGCCCTTGGGTTATTGATTTTGGAGCCTCCGATCATATTTCTGGTAATCCACACCTTTTCTCATCTTTAACCGGTTCAGATTCTCTCCCTATGATTACCTTTGCTAATGGCTCTAAAACCGTTGCTAAGGGTATCAGGCGAGCTTCTCCCGTTCCTTCCTTACCATTGACCTCTGTTCTTTATATACCTGGTTGTCCTTTTAATCTTATTTCCGTTAGTAAACTTACTCATGATCTTAACTGCTCTGTCACTTTTCTTAATAATTCTGTTGTCGTGCAGGACCAGAGTACGGGACGGATGATTGATACAGGACGTGAGTCACAAGGCCTATCACCTTTCAAAGTCACTACCTTCCGTTGCTTGCACTTCTTCTGATTCTGCCCAAGTCATTCATTGTCGGTTGGGTCACCCCAATCTGTCCAAGCTCCAGAAGCTAGCTCCGCATCTTTCTGCTTTATCTTCCTTTAATTGTGAGTCGTGTCAACTTGGTAAACAAACTCGTACTAAGTTTCCCAAGCGTATCAATAATCGGGCTGCGTCCCTATTTGACTTGGTTCATTCTGATGTTTGGGGTCCCTGTCGTGTCAACTCTGTTTTGGGATTTCGCTATTTTGTTACATTTATTGATGACCATTCTCGAAACACTTGGCTCTTCTTACTTAAAGATCGCTCTGAGTTATTTTCGACCTTTAAAGCCTTTTGTGCTGAGATTCAAACTCAATTCGGTGTTACTATACGCATATTACGCAGTGATAATGCTCGTGAATATTTTTCTATCCCGTTCAAAAATTTCTTGTCCTCCATCAGTATTCTTCATGAGTCCTCTTGTGCTCACACACCCCAACAAAATGGTGTCACCGAACGTAAAAACAGACATCTCATTGACACGGCCCGTACCCTTATACTCCACATCATCTGCCCTTTCGTTTCTGGGGGGATGCTGTTCTCACAACTTGCTATTTAATTAATCGTATGCCTTCCTCTGTTTTACAAAATCAACTTCCCCACTCCATTCTATTTCCCACTCAACTTCTCCATCATTTACCCCTTCGCATATTCGGTTGTGTTTGCTTTGTCCATAACCTGACACCGGGCCGGGATAAACTGGGTGCTAAGTCTATCAAATGTATCTTTTTGGGTTACTCTCGACTTCAAAAAGGGTATCGTTGTTATTCTCCCATTATTGACCGTTACATCATTTCTGCTGACGTTACCTTCTTTGAGTCCTCCCCATTTTTCTCTCCAGATACACCGCCCATTACACTCCATCCGGAGGTTCTTCCCGTTCCATTCTATAGTCCTCTATCAGAGGTTGTCCCATCACCTCGTCCTTTTCAGGTCTACCAACGTCGTCCTCGCCTCCCACCTCTCCAGGCTGACTCACACCCTGCTCCAGCTCCTACCCCTACTGTGGACCTGCCTGCCCTACATGGTCCTATTGCCACTAGCAAAGGTATTCGTTCCACTCGCAATCCTCATCCTATATACACATTTATGAGTTATCATCGTTTATCTGCTCCATATTATGCTTTTGTTTCCACCTTGTCTTCTGTTTCTATTCCTAAAAAGCTCAGTGAGGCAATATCCCACCTCGGGTAGAAGCAGGCGATGATTGATGAAATGGACGCCCTACACTCTAGTGGCACATGGGATTTGGTTCCATTACCGTCCGGAAAATCTGTAATTGGTTGTCGGTGGGTTTATATAGTGAAGGTTGGTCCTGATGGGAACATTGATCGTCTTAAGGCTCGTCTAGTTGCCAAGGGCTATACACAGATATTTGGTCTGGACTATGGTGACACTTTTTCTCCTGTGGCCAAAATTGCCTCTGTCCGATTGTTTCTCTCCATTGCGGCTATGCATCATTGGCCCCTTTATCAGTTAGACATCAAGAATGCCTTTCTCCATGGTGATCTTCAGGAGGAAGTCTATATGGAGCAACCACCTGGTTTTGTTGCTCAGGGGGAGTATGATTTGGTATGTCGGCTTCGCCGTTCTCTTTATGGTTTAAATCAGTCTACTCGTGATTGGTTTGGGAGGTTCAGTGCTGTAATTACAGATTTTGGTATGACTCGTAGTGAAGCTGATCACTCTGTTTTCTACCGCCATTCCAATGGCAAATGCATCTACTTAGTAGTTTATTTGGATGATATCGTCATCACCGGAAGTGATCAAGAGGGTATTCAGGAGCTAAAAACACACCTATTTAATCATTTACAGACTAAGGATTTGGGACGACTCAAGTACTTTCTTGGCATAGAGGTGGCACAATCTAACTCCGGGGTAGCTATTTCCCAGAGGAAGTATGCATTTGATATTATTCAGGAGACTGGTATGTTAGATTGCAGATCGGTGGACACACCTATGGATCCCAATGTTAAACTCCTACCAAAAGAGAGGGAGCCGTTGGAGAATCCCGAAGAGTATAGGAAGCTAATCGGAGAACCACTGGATGATCCTGGACAATACATGAGATTAGTTGGGAAGCTAAACTACCTTACCATCACACGACCGGATATTTCTTTTGCTGTAAGTGTGGTTAGTCAGTTTCTACAAACCCCTTGCCAAAGTCATTGGGATGCTGTTATACGCATTCTTAGATATGTTAAAAGAGCACCAGGTCAAGGTCTACTATATGAGTCCCTACTCAGGTTATTGGTTATTCAGATGCAGATTGGGCGGGTTCTCCGTCAGATAGACTCTCTACTACAAGTTATTGTGTTCTGATTGGAGGTAATCTCATATCCTGGAAGAGTAAGAAGCAAGTTGTTGTTGTCAGGTCTAGTGCAGAGGCAGAACATAGAGCTATGGCCTTAGCAACATGTGAGCTGATATGGTTGAAACAGTTATTGCAAGAATTAAAGTTTGTTGGAGGAGCACATATGAAACTAATCTGTGACAACCAGGCAGCATTACATATCGCCTCCAATCCTGTGTTTCACGAGAGGACCAAACATATAGAAGTGGATTGTCACTTTATCAGAGAGAAAATTTTGTCAGGATGTATTGCTACTAGCTTTGTCAACTCAGACGGTCAATTAGCAGATGTCCTTACTAAGTCTCTGACCGGCGTAAACACACACGTATAACGCAAGCGCACGTATCGTTCAAGTAGTATAAAAATATCGATCCCACGAGGACTTAATTCCTACTGTTGTTATTAATTATTGATACTATTTATTTACAGGTATCTAATTATAGGGAGAAATGAATTGATTGCTTTTGGTTGGTTGAATGTGAATTTGCTAATTAATAAAAACAGACTCAAAAGAAAATACTAAGGAAAATAAAAGAAAAGACTCAAAAATCTAGGGTCGTGACTCTACACAATATTAATATAAAGATGGATTGATTCTCTTATATATGTGTAATAAATCAGTTTGCTAACCTGGAACACGAAAATATGCAAAAGCCTCTGCCGATATTCAGACGCAAATACCCAGTATAACCCAATTGAACCATATGTCTATGTCAACCAAATTACCTGGATTCATTAAGATTAAGTTCCAATTATGGATACCCCCGCCCGACAGGTATATGTCTATCCTGTAAGGAAATCTATTAAAGGGTTATCTATCCTCAAGGAAGATCGTGGGCTATTAAATCTAAGGCTGAAACCTAAAATCCCTATGTCTAGTTCATTTTTAAGTTTACCAAATCAATCTTATTGGTGATCAGACAACAAGAAGCATTAAACTTAAGACTCAATAAACAAACTAAAAAATTACCCATAAAAAGAAAATCAATTATTAAGTGTGAATATTGTGTTTCATCACTTCCCTAGAATAAAATAAAATGCTGGGGTTAGAGGATTCATATTTAATATTTCTTATCTAAGAATCTCACTTATTATAATATATAAATTATTTTCTGTTCTGTTTTCTCAGGAATTAATAATATTAAACATATAGGCGGTAATCCATTTAGTCCAATTACACCAGCTATATAGGCGGTAATTATCTGTCACATAAAAACCAGCCATATAGGCGGTAAAGTAATTTATATTTAGACCGACCATATAGGCGGTAATAAAGTCTGACATTAATTAATCCGGTTAAATTATAATTTATAAATTATAATTAAGTGAGATTTACCTAGATAATTATATTAAATGTTTCACCTTTTACCCCAGTGGTAAATTAACTACTGAACATAAAAGAAGAAAAAGAAAAGAAAAGAAAATTTTATTACAAAAAGTAAAAGTGCATAATTAAAAATACTAAAAGAAAAAAATGCTAAATTTAAATTACAAAAACTTAAACACACAAGATGCAATCCTTAAAGTCCTTACAAAACTCAAGGAAGGCATGAATTGAATTCTGAAATCGAGCTGAATTTATAGGCGTCAGTAGGGGGTTGGCGTGGCGACGCGGAATTGTGTCGACGTGGCAGCTTCTGGTTCGTCGGCTCAGATTCTAGATAAGGTGATAAGGTGACACGTGGCAATGTGGTTGGAAGCTCAATTATTGCGACACGTGGCGGCTTCTGATTGGCTGATTTCAGATTCTTATCGCCACGTGTCAATTGCGGATAAGTGAGTCAATAATTGGCGCTGACGTGGCACAAGCGGCGAAAGGGACTGTCGGCACCATAGAATGATGACACGTGGCACGCTGTGATTGGTTGATGATGACGTGGCGATGATGTGGCACGTTGACTCGGTCAACCGGTGATGTGGATGATGACGTGGCAGACACGTGGCGACACATGGCGATGGTGACTGTCGGCACCATAGGATGATGACACGTGGCACGGCGCACGTTAGCAGATCGGCTGTGATGGTGAGAGGTGGAACGAAGCACGTTAGCAAAGTCAAACTTTTCTCAGATTCTGACTTGTAGACCCGGCGCACGTTAGCACTGTTCGGCGCACGTTAGGTGTCGCGACGCCAAAGGCTTGCGCGTCGCTACGTGCAGAATTACGAAAATGCCATTTTGTCCAATTTTCACTGTTTTGGGCCCAAATCACCTCCATAATGTTCTGAAACTTTATTTATCTACAAAATAACACAAAACACATCAAAATATTCACAAAACTCAAGAAACAATACAAAATATTAGGTTAAATGAGTGGGCAATAGTGATATAATTACCACTCATCAGTCTCTTCGCGGTCCTCATATTGATTTCATCTGTAACAAGCTTGGTGCATATAACATGTATGCTCCAGCTTGAGGGGGAGTGTTGGAATTAGTTGGGTGTTGGAATTAGTTATGTAGTGTGTAGTTGGTAGTTGTGTTGTGTATTTAATATGGTAGTTGTGTATTTAATATGGTAGTTGTATAATGCCTATATAAAGGCCTCTCATTGTAAGTTCTAAATCAAGCAAATGTTTATAGACATTTTCTTCACAAATTCTCACAGGGACAACCATTCACGATCTACCTTGTCCTTTTTCTTTGGAGGGCAGGATAGAGGGAGAAGAGATCAGGGGAAGTGGGATGTGATTTGGGGTATTGCATGGACCTCAACCTTGGTCATTAAACTTCTTTCCCCCATTTGAAAATAATTAGATGATGAAAATATTATCAGAGATTTATATTCCTTATTTCTATTCAACAACATACGAATAGTTCCTTGATTTTGCTAAGTGACGTTTCAATCCCCTCCTTGCCACAAACGGAGTAAAACGGTTTGCTAAGTCATGAAGTTTATTCTGATGTTGGTGCCTTGCTTCCTTTAGAATAGTTGATCATGTATCCATTTATTTTCTTTCCAGGCTTGGCTGGCTTATTCGTTTCATCAGCCACTCTGTGATCTCTGGTTTCACCACTGCTTCAGCCATTGTAATTGCACTGACTCAAGCAAAGTATTTTCTGGGATATGATGTTGCACGTAGTAGTCAGATTGTACCTTTGATCAGGAGCATAATATCAGGAGCAGATAAGGTATTCTCTGTGCTCCTGATATGACTGAATGTTTGTTGATATTGCTTGTTATAGTTTCACGATTCAAACCTTTTACATGCCGAACTGGTTGTTGCGTACTTGAGTATATATGGTTTTAACCTTTTTATCGCAGAAGTCCTGTTTTCAATCTTAGATTTGGATTATCCTACATGTGATTCATCTACTTGCTTTCTGTCTTTGGTCTTGTGCTACCACTCATTCATCCACTTCTCTAACCACTGGTGGTGTTTTCCTTGTGTAGTTTTCGTGGCCCCCCTGTCTAATGGGATCTATCATTCTTGCAATACTTCTGGTCATGAAGCACTTGGTATGAAACCTATTCCCTTTTCCTTTTATTTTTATTCTGGGGGTGGCTTTCCTTTGAATAAATATTTTTTTTGATGCTTAGGGAAAATCAAGGAAGAACTTGAGGTTCCTACGAGCAGCAGGTCCCCTGACAGCAGTTGTTTTTGGTACAACCATTGTGAAAATATATCATCCACCATCCATTTCTTTGGTGAGAATGACATTAATCAAGTTCTCTCAAGCCAATTGAATTTTGCACTATAAGATGAATTATTTGCTAAAAGAATTGGGTTATTCAGGCACTCTATGATCAGAACCTACCACCTAAAAATTCTGATCTAGTTTATCTTCTGTTAAGCAGAGAAGTTTCTTCTCTCTAATCGATAATAGTTGAACATGATGTCACTGATGCGGAGTTGAAACTTCATTGGCGTCAGAGACACAAAGTCTCTCTTGCAAAATATTTGTTGGTTTTCACTATTTAGTGTGTTTTATGTTTTTCTTTTTGAACTGCCATCTATGAAAGTAAAATTTTATAATTTAATCGTAGCTGTAGCTGATAAAGAATTCTGGGTATTGTCTCAGGTAGGAGATTTACCTCAGGGCCTCCCAAACTTCTCAATCCCTAAAAGTTTTGAGTATGCAATGTCTTTAATTCCTACTGCACTTCTCATTACTGGTGTAGCTATCTTGGTAAGGATTTTATGGATCGTTTTGCCATTTTGTTTATAATATCTTATTTCATTGGTGGTATAGGGTTCAGGATCTCACTTTGAGGTCCTGGGTTCGAATCCAGGGAGTGCGTTTCTTGTAAGAGCCTTAGACAGCCGAGGGTTTTACCTGCTCCGCTTAAGCCCGAAAGTGGTGGTTTAGCGGCGGGGTTTCCAACGATTCCAAAAAAAAAAGTCTTAGTTCATTGATTTCAGCTGCAAATAATAATCAAGTTACATTGCTTCTGATTGTAGGAATCCGTGGGGATTGCCAAAGCATTGGCGGCAAAGAACGGGTATGATCTGGATTCAAATCAAGAGGTATGAGGAAAGTGCCATTTCCTGTTGATCATCTTTTAGTATCACAGCCTCCAATCTCGTCACAATAAGAGTTTAATCCTGCTTGTCATTATGATATGATTATCCAGTTAGTGCCCTCTTGAGGGCTTGTGTTATCATTCTAATATTGGCTGAAGCCTAAAGGTGCATAATATGTTTGATCAAATTTTGGTTATAGGTATATGAATGAAGGTGACAAATGTAACTGCTGCTTACATAGGTTGGTATCAGGTCCTTTTCATGATCGAAAACTATTCCTTAAGTGTTGTGGTGTGTTAGATGTCTTTTGTTCATTCCTTGTATGTATCAGTTGGTATCAAACTTTTTAGCTTCTTTGTGTTAATATTACTAGTACTCCTATGAGCCCCATGGACTTCTAGTTATAGTGTGTGTTCTAAGTAGTTGGTTTATTTTTTAGGACAAGATTTTGGTAGAAAAAACTGGGTTGTTAGTTTTGACACTCCTACACCTAGAAATCCCAACCCCAAAAGAGCATAAACACATAATTTATAATCGTCTCTCTTTTTCTTTATTTATTTATTTTTTTTTTTTGTGACAGTTGTTTGGTCTTGGTGTAGCCAACATTCTGGGTTCATTCTTTTCCGCTTATCCTACAACAGGTGAGACTTCTCTGCATTCTTGAGTGCTGTAAACAAGGTCATATGTATTGGTTCAAAATCCTTTCCTGTCGGTAAAGATCTTTTTTCATGTTCAAATGCTACAATTTGATACTGAACAACAAGTTTTTTTTGAACGTCTACTAGGTTCCTTTTCTAGGTCAGCAGTAAATCATGAAAGTGGAGCAAAAACTGGCTTATCTGAAGTTATAACAGGAATAATAATGGGCTGTGCCCTTTTATTCCTGACCCCATTGTTTGAGTACATACCACAGGTTAGTTTCCAGGTTGGCAGTTTTGCTTGATGGAATATTTTTCTCTGTTAAAGCACGACATTCAACTTATTACATTAATGTTTATCTAGGTCTAGAAAATGGTGGTTGCCAGTTTGTTTAGTTGTGGATGCTAGTTAGTTTAGCAGGTAAAATCCCTTGGGATGGTACAAAAGGTGTGAAGTTCGAACCCCACATATGGATAGGCATTGGATTTAGTTTCTAGTCATGCAATGCTTCAAAAAAAGGAAAAAAAAAAAAACAAGGTCTAAGAAATTGGAAAACATTAGAGAGATGGGATTTTGCAGGTGTTTTTTCCTTGTTTTGGTTAACTTCACTTGTTTTATTACATTTACCACTGCAATTATTGAGGATCATGTTTGTTTGAAATGCTAATTTCATAATTTGTTGTCTTCCTCATCTTGCAGTGTGCCTTGGCTGCAATAGTGATCTCTGCTGTGATGGGACTTGTAAGTATTCTAAATTTGAGTGCTGAAAGTTGATTTTATTTTAGGTTTACTTATACTTTTCATGGTTAGATTGTACAATTGAGTACTTATGAGATACATAAGATCAATTTGATAAGAACAGATTTATATGGCCAATCAGTAATGAAAATCTTACATGAAAATTGAAGTCGACTGTACCCAAATCACCATTGAAGTAATAGTATCCTTAATATCTTTGCTGTCTGCTTTTGAGTCTGTTGGTCGGATGTACTTTTATATTACCTAAAGGCGAATTATATTGACTGCGACCATGTTCATTTATTGTGGATGTTTATCATTTCAGGTGGATTATGACGAGGCTATCTTTTTGTGGCGTGTGGATAAGAAAGATTTTCTGCTTTGGACCATTACTAGCATTACAACTTTGTTCCTCGGTATTGAGATCGGTGTCCTTGTTGGGGTAAGAATTCAAAGAAGTCGTGTAAAGTGGAAGCTTGAATATCTCCTGCATATGGGAAAGAGATAATATAACTCTAAATCTACTTTGAATTGTAGGTTGGTGCCTCACTTGCTTTTGTCATCCATGAATCAGCCAATCCTCATGTTGGTAAGTGGATGCTTATGTTTGTGTTTATGAATGTTACTACATGCACCATGGATTAATTATAATCTTTAGTATCATGGGCTATCACTGCCTTTTTATTTTGTTTCCATCTTAAACTTTTTATCTGCTTCTGCCTCGAGGTTTCTGATTTTCTGGTTGGTCCATAATTATTACCATCATCTTTGTCAATATTTTTCATGATTGTAATTATATATGGTAATTATCATAAAAATCATCCGTATGATGATTCTGATGACCAGCTGCAATAATCCTGGCTTTCCTTTCCTTTCCATCCCTGCACTCTTGGCATAAAGTTTAACCTGTGAACTCCTTTTTACTGATGGATATCTCAGGTTTATAACGCACACATTGAATCAAGTACAATCAGATTTTGTAGTCACTTCACTCTGTTAATACTCTCATTCAGCTTTATGTTTGAGAGCGTAGAATTTGCTTATTCCTCAAGCCGCCGCTTATTTTATATTTGGTGTATACTACAGCTATCTTGGGACGTCTTCCAGGCACCACTGTCTACAGAAACATTCAGCAATACCCAGAAGCATATACTTATCATGGAATAGTGATTGTTCGTATGGATGCACCTATCTATTTTGCAAATATAAGTTTCATAAAAGACAGGTGAAGATATACACAAACCTAAATTGACAGAGTCCAATCAAATGGATCTGTCATATTGCTTCTTATTTATTTTAGGACATTCTCAGTTTGATTCTTTCCAAATTAAGAAATGTATATTAAATTCATCCAAATTTGCTCTTAGGCTACGGGAATATGAAGTTGATGTTGATAGATCTACAAGGCGTGGACCAGAAGTTGAACGAATTTACTTTGTGATCTTAGAGATGGCACGTAAGTTTCACTCATCCCATTCTTCATGTTTGTGATCTTTCGCCTTCTAAATGTTAGCAATTGTAATTTAAATGCCGTGTTCTGAAAGTTGTTTGAGGATTTTCCAAATGTTTCTGTCATAAAAGATGCATATATCTGGTTCTAATGACACACTTGTTTGAGAAAACTTATCCCATTTTCCATTGCTCCAATAAAGCTTGCTCAGTAGAAGATTCTAGTGACAGCGCTTTTTCTTACATTCCGAATGTTCATAATATTGCAGCTGTTACGTATATAGATTCAAGTGCTGTTCAAGCCTTCAAAGACTTACATCAAGAATACAAATCAAGAAACATTCAGATTGCCATTTCCAATCCAAACCGAGATGTTCTGTTAACTTTGTCCAAATCCGGTGTTGTTGATCTGATTGGCAAGGAGTGGTACTTTGTGCGAGTCCACGACGCAGTTCAAGTTTGCCTTCAGCATGTACAGAGCTTGAAAGAAACTCCAAACTCCGCTGATCCATTACCTGATAACAAATCTAGGGGTGAAGATTTATCAATTGCTGAACTGGAGTCAGGTAATAAAAAGCCTTTAGATTTCAAGAACACAGACCCTAAGTTGGAGCCATTGTTATCTAGGAAGTTTTGAATTTTGCTTACATGCTCCTTCCTCAAGCATAGCCATTAAAATTTGATTATTTCCATGAAGTAGTCGCCTTCATTTACTGCAAATATAGACTTCGGTTTCTTGTATGTAATTGGCTCATCACCCATTTTTTAGGACTCTCATGAAGTGCATATTGAGTATGTATTGATTCATTCAATGCATCTGCTGATAATACCCTATTCTTTACCATACAGGATTTTTTAGAATTTATCATATTCTCTTCTTACATTGATTGGCTTAATTATGAAAAACTCCATTTATTACAGTTACTGATATTTAGGTAAAATTGAAATTGTTTGTAGATAAGCCAATCTTCTGGTGGATAATTTCCCTCAACTATTTTTGCCTGTTAATAGGCAAATCTTTGAAAATAAGCGATTTCAAAACGGGCACCCGGGCTCTAAGTCTTACCGACCCAACTCCCTATAAATCGAAATTGCACCGGAAATTAAAACTGGAAAATTTTCATATTCCCACATCGGTAAAGGGTGAGAGTGTGAGAACCAGTAAACACATGCATGAGCCATGCATGTTTCCTCCAGTTGAATCCAGCTGCCATAGGAAGATTCCAGCTCTTCATCCAACAAACTGTAATCATCCACCAGAAAAAAATATGCAACTTTCGGTGATGATTTCCAAATGCCATGAATTTAGGAGTGCACGTTGGCTGCTAGTGTGTTTTGAGTTGGCAAAAACGTGTGCACCCAATAAAAGGGAACTTGAAATCTCTGAAAATGCATCCCCAAAGTGTGTGTTAGAGAGTGTAGTGAGGTTTTTTGATTTTGTGAAGTTTTATACTTTGTATTTCTATTCTTGAGAGTAATAGAAAAACATTCAGTTTTTTCCTCAAATACATTCTAAAGTGATCAGAGAATCACAAGAAGTGGTATCAGTAGCTAAGGTTGCACAGAGGGATCCCGAAACTCAGAAACAAAGCCTCGGTTCGGAAAATCGATTCCGACGAAAGTTGTCAAAAATCGGTTTTGAGCATACCATCAGCTAGTTCACGTCGAGACGAGTTCGGTGGTATTTTACAGCGATCAAACGGAGATCCGAGGAGGCCGCACGCGTCGACACGTGCTGGCGAGTGGACACCGGGGTCACGCGCCCACACGCTGATCCAAGGAAGAAGACGATTACGTGGCGCCACGTCAGCGCCACACAATTTGCCACGTCAACACACCTCGCCACGTCAGCCTACCACGTCAGCCTGCCACGTCAGCACTGCGTCAACACCATGTAAATTTCATTTAGCCCCCTGAAGTCTTTGAAATTTACAGTTCTACCTTAGAAGTTTTAGGAATTTACAAATCAGCCATTGTGTCGGATTTAGACCAACGAAGTGTCTATTCCACCATTTTCGACCGTTCCGGACGCAACAGTGACCTCAGATTTATGAAATTCAGCCCCAATTTTAACCTATTTTCATTTTAAACTTTAAAACTTAAAATGAAAATGGAAGATTCCATTTCTGGTGCAATGATCAAGCTGACATCAACTAATTACTCCTTCTGGGGACCTCAGATGATAGATTACTTACATTGTAAATTTTTTTTTGATGTTATCGAGGTAAAGAGAGTGAGACCAGAATATGTTAAAGAGTATGACTTTAATAAACTCAATAACAGAACTCTGGGTCAGATTAGACAGTGGATTGGTCACAGTGTCTTCCACCATGTAGCACATGATACAGATGCCTATGAAATATGGATAAAACTGGAAGACATGTTCCAGGCCAAAACAGCTCGGAATAAAGCCTTAATCATGAGGCGTTTGGTGAACCTAAAGCTATGGAGTGGAACTTCCGTTGCAGAACACACCAACGAGTTCCAAAGTCTGGTGAACCAGTTGTCTGCAGTAGACATGCAACTGACAGACGAAGTTCAAGCCCTATTGTTACTCAGTTCTCTTCCTAATAGCTGTGAGACACTGGTGGTTACTCTCAGCAACTCAGCTCCAGGAGGCAAACTTACCATGCCTATGGTAAAAGATGCCTTGTCAAATGAGGAAGTCAGAAGAAAAGATGTGGGCTCAGATCAAACAGAAGCCCTTGTCTCGGAGCATCGAGGAAGTCAACCAGAGAAAAATCAAGGCAAAGGGAAAGGTAGAGGCAAAAGCAGAGGCAAATCCAATGACGGGAGAAAGACATACAAGTGCTTCCACTGTGGCATTGAAGGTCACTTAAAGAAGAATTGCCGGAAATTGCAACGAGAGCAGAGACAAGGCAATAACCAGTCGAAGAAGAATGATGCGAAGACACTAGTAGTTACAGGAGATGTAGCTATATGCTCCGGCCAAGAAGAAGCATGCCTTCACATCGCAACTTAGGATGTCGAGTGAATGGCAGATACTGCAGCATCCTACCACGTCACTCCTCACAAAGATTTCTTCACAACATACAAAGCATGAGACTTTGGAACAGTGAAGATGAGGAATATCAGTTCTTCTCAGATAAATGGAATTGGTGAAATACAGTTGCAGACAAATGCATGGTATATAATAACCCTGAAGGAGGTAAGACATGTTCCAGAACTTCGGCTCAACTAACTCTCGGGGGTAGCCCTTGACAAACAAGGTTATGCTAGCACAGCAATGACACTTGGAGAATGATAAAAAGTGCTATGGTCATCGCCCGATGACATATTTATTGAACCCTATACAAGACTCATGTGAAGATTTGTGCAGAAAGCCTCAATGTAGCTGAACCGGAGGCTTCTCAGAATCTGTGGCATCAGAGACTCGGTCATATGAGTGAAAGATGGTTGTCTACCTTGACAAAGAAGGATATAATCTCTGTCTCCAAAAATGCCGCTCTAGATCCTTGCAACCATTGTCTATTCAGTAAGCAACATAAAGTCTTTCAATTTCTCTTATACAAGAAAATCAAAGTTACTCAGTCTGGTGTACTTTGATGTTTGTGGTCCCTTGGAGGTAAATTCACTAGGCGGTAATAAATATTTTCTGACTTTTATTGACGATGCTTCTTGGAAAGTATATGTGTATTTTCTGAAATCAAAGGATCGGGTTCTGGACTATTTCAAATTGTTCCATGCCATGGTTGAGCGTGAAACATAGAAGAAACTGAAGTGCATTCGCACAGACAATAGAGGCGAATATACTTCCAGGGAGTTCGATGCCTACTACGGAAGCCACAATATTCGACACGAAAGGACTGTTCCACGCACCCCACAACACAATGATGTCGCTGAAAGGATGAACCGCATCATTATGGAGAAAGTCAGAAGCACGATCAGCATGGCTAAGCTGCCAAAGCCATTCTGGGGAGAAGCTGTTCGTGCCGCCTGCTACCTGATCAACAGATCACCATCTGTACCGTTGAACTTTGAGATTCCGGAGAAAGTGTGGTCTGATAAGAATCCCTCATATTCTCACCTCAGAATATTCGGATGTTTCGCCTTTGCACACGTATCCAAGGAGCTCAGGCAGAAGCTCGATGCAAGGACCACTCCGTGTATCTTCATAGGTTATGGAGACGAGGAATTTGGATACAAGTTATGGGACCTGAAGGAAAGGAAGGTCATCAGAAGTAGAGATGTAGTGTTTCTCGAAGACCAGACAATAGAAGACATTGAAAATCCCAATATATCTTCTAATTCTAGTGCTAACAAAGCTGATGCAAATCCAGACACAACCCCAGCACCAACACGAGTGGCCACATATGATGATGAGGTGCAAGACATGCCAGAAGCAGAATCAGAGGAGGAAGATGGTGTTGAGCAGAGGGAGCTTTAACCCGCTTCATCAGAGGCTACATGATCATCCACCGATCTGGATGATAACAGACAGCCAGAAACCAATGAACCTCCAGTACGAATATATGAGCGAGGTCGGATTCCATCATCCAGATACTCAGGATCTGAATACATTCTGCTTACTGACGAGAGGGAGCCAGAAACCTTCAACGAAGCTATATCTCATAAAGACAGACAAATGGTTGTACGCAATGCAGGATGAAATGAAATCTCTGCAGAAAAACAACACTTATGAGATTGTCAAACTCCCACATGGAATGAAGGCACTAAAGAACAAATGAGTGTTCAAGCTCAAGAAAAATGGTAGCGGAAAAGTGGTGAAACACAAAGCTCGGCTAGTAGTCAAAGGATTCTTACAGAAAAAAGGAATTGACTTTGATGAGATCTTTTCACCAGTGGTAAAATGGCTTCTATCCGAGTCATCCTAGGATTGGTAGCCAGATTGAACTTGGAGCTTGAACAGATGGATGTCAAAACAACATTTCTTCATGGTGATCTAAATGAAGAAATCTACATGGAGCAGCCAAAAGGATTCAAGGTTTCAAGAAAAGAAAACCTTATTTGTAAGCTGAAAAAGAGCTTGTACGGGCTCAAGCAAGCACCGAGGCAGTGGTATAAGAAGTTTGACTCATTCATGATGGGTCAAGGATACAAAAGAACTGTAGCAGATCAGTGTGTATACATCCAGAGGTTTCCAATTGGAAATTCGTTGCTCTTCTACTATACGTAGATGACATGTTGATTGTTGGACAAGAATCAGCGAAGATCAAGCCAGCTGAAGAAGGAACTCTCTAAGTCTTTTGACATGAAAGACTTAGGACCAGCTCAATAAATTTTTGGAATGAAGATTGTTCGTGACAGACAGAACAAGAAGTCGTTGTTGGTAAAATTTAGTGTCATCAAACAGTAATATAACTTGCAATCAAACAGATCAAAAACAACAAAAGAAGATCTAGATGCATGAAACCCTAAAAACACAAAACCATTAAAACAAACCAGAAAGTGTAGATCACGGAATAGTCCAAGTCGAGATGATCTCTGTCCTTAAGAACTTATTGGCTCCGTCACGGGTGCTTTACGGATTCGTTTTGCCAACGTTCTCCCAGGATTACTCGGAATCTTCTTGTTCAAGGAGCACTCCTTAACAAGTGTGTGAACTAGGAATAATGGTGGATCTCTCTCAAACCAAAAAACAAAACAAAGTGTCTGTAGGATAATGATTTATATGTGTTATCTTCTTCCTTTTTTCAATTAGGAGTACATGACCCCTTTATAAAGGCATGGAGGGGTGCTATAGGACACCCTTTGGGGTGGGGTTGCAACCCTCTATGGATTGTAACCACTCTAGCACCCCTTTGCCAAACACAAAGACATATATACCCTTATGAATTAATTGAAGAATTTACAACAATCCCCCACAATTCTTCAAATATTCATTCAGACACGTGAGAGAGATACCGTGAGCTAAAGCTGCATCGAAATAGGTAGCTTTCGCCTTGAACCTTTCCTAGTGAATGACAATCGGATTTACTTGGCAAACCAGTGACCCATAGTCTTGAACTGTTCTGCCGTTGATGTAAACCAAGACAATTGCCAACACACAGCTTTAATTCGACCATTTACCCGTTCTACGGTTGTGTTCATTTTGGCCCTGAACAACGGTCCTGGATTCATCAAGCACTTTAGGGAAACCCGCCTTTAAAGGTTCCCATGGAAGCGGCCTCACTTCTTACTTGAAATAGGTGATCTACTATGAAGAGGTAATCTGTCTTTACCCCCATTAGGACTCATCTCCTAATATAGTGATCATTAAAAGCCTTAGCTTATCCTAACCAATGACAGACAGCACTCAGCGTCATTATCGGAATGGGAAAGAGTACGAAACTCTTCAGTGCTTGTTTTGAATTGCACAAAGTTTCTGTTGTCCCTTTTGAACCTAGATCTTGGGATCTCCAGTCAGCTAGGTTGGGTTTCCACAGTGACAATTCTTAGATTATAGGCTTCAAGCCCATTCCCCTCGATGACTTCTCAACTTGCTCTCGAGGAAAACCTTTAGTTAGTGGATCCGCTAGGTTTTCCTTCGACTCAACATAATCGATCGATATTATGCTACTTGAGAGCAGTTGACCTATGGTGTATGTCTCCGACGTATGTGTCGAGACTTACCATTATACATTGTATTTTGGGCTCTCCCAATAGCCGATTGGCTTTCACAATGTATGCTAATCGTTGGCACCGGTTTGGCCCAACTAGGAATATCCTCCAGGAAGTTTTTAAGCCATTCTGCTTCTTCCGCTGTTTTGTCTAACGCTATGAACTCTGATTCCATAGTAGACCGGGCAATACATGTTTGCCTCGAGGATTTCCATGACACGGCTGCATTACCAAGTGTGAAAACAAATCCAACCGTAGATTTGGAATCCACTGTATCAGATATCCAGTCAGCATTGCTGTTTCCCTCTAGAACAGCAGGATATCTCTCGTAATGTAGCCCATATTTTGAAGTTTCTTATACCTCAAAACACTTACTATGACTTTCCAGTGGTTATGTCCTGGATTGCTAGTATATCTGCTAAGCCTATTCACAGCTTTAGCGATATCAGTTCGTGTGCAATTCGTGAGATACATCAGACTTCCTTCCGATGATCCTTGAATACTCTAATTACGATATGCTTAAGCCAGTATTCTTTGATAAAGGAAGAGTTAGGTTAGCTACTCCTAAATCTTTCATATCAAATTTTGCTGGTTAACACTTCTTGGTAAACTGAATCAACTCATGATTATTACCAATTATCAGCATATCGTCTACATAGAGACATACAATGACATATCATTTTTGAGTTGATTTGGTGTATATACACTTATCACACTCATCAGTTTTAAACCCACTTGACAACATATCTTTGTCAATGTTCTCATGTCATTGTCTAGGTGCTTGTTTTAATCCGTACAAGAATTTTACAAGTTTGCACACCTTCTGTTCTTTCCAGGAACATTAAACCCTTCTGGTTGTTCCATGTAAGTCTCTTCATCCAATTCACCATTCAAGAATGACGTCTTTACATCTTTTGATGTATTTCAAGACCAAATATAGCTGCTATAGCTATAAGCATTCTACTAATGTGATACGAATCACTGGTGGATAGGTGTCAAAGTAAACAAGGCCTTCTTTCTGTCTATAATCTTTTATGACAAACCTCGCCTTGTACTTATCTATTGATCCATCCATTTTCATCTTTCCATTTGTAGCCCAGTGGCTTACAACCTGGTGGAAGATCAACCAACTCCCAAGTATGGTTCTGTAGGATTGAATCAATCTCACTGTTTATCGCCTCTTTCCACAGAGGTGCCTCTAAAGAAGACATTGCTTCTTTATAGCTTCGAGGCTCATTTTCTAACAAATATGTCAGAAAATCGGATATGACTCTTGGTCAACCTGATCACTGTCCTTGACAGTATCAACAGCTCTTTTTGAGAGACTCTCTTCTTTGTCTTTCCTTACAAGGAAATGTCTCTTCAAAAATATTGCATTCCTTGACTCAATCATCACATTCAGATTGATGTCAGGAATCTCATACTTGTGTACCAAGAATCGATACGCTCTACTGTTGCAAGCATATCCGAAGAATATACAGTCAACAGTTTTGGGTCCTATTCCACCTTCTTAGGTTTAGGAGCCATCACCTTGGCAATTGGCAAGACACCCCCCCACATTTTCAGATATTTGTAGGAAGGTACATAACCTTTCCACAACTCATATGGTGTCTTGTCCAATCTTTTGTGAGGAAGCTTGTTCAGAACGTAGTTCGCGGAAAGCAGGGCTTTCCCCACAAGTTCTGAGGTAAACCAGAACTAGTCAACATGGCATTCATCATTTCCTTCAACGTTCGGTCTTTGCACTCAGCAATCCCATTTTGTTGAGGAGAATACGGAGCAATGGTTTCGTGAATAATTCCGTGCACAGAACAATATTCACCGAATGATGAAACGTATTCACCACTTCTATCACTCCTGATTCTTTTGATTTCCTTGCCAAGTTGATTTGCAACTTCGTTCTCAGTGTATAAAGCTCTCAATAACTTCAGCTATGCTCCTCAGCAAATACACTTAACTGAATCTTGTGCTTTCATCGATAAAAGTGACAAAGTACTTTTACTTCCGCCTCTTGTTTGCACAAAATTCATGTCACATACGTCAATGTGTACAAGTTCCAAGGGTTCAGAACTTCGTTCTATGATGTTCTATGTATTTTTGCTTCAACACATGCCTCACACTCATGTTGGCTATCAATGCAAATTTAGGTATAAGGTCCATGTTAATTAACGTATCATAATTAACATGTCCTAACCTCCCATGCCATACATTTTGTGACTCAATAATATAAGCAGAAGTTTCAGCTTTATTAATAGCACAATTGACAGTCATTGAAAAGACCCTCAGCGAGGTATCATTTTCCTACATAGACATCATTTCTGGTCAATACAATCTTGTCAGAAACAAATACAAACCCGAGACCGAGTTCTTCCGAATATCTGGAACATGCAAACATTATTATATGTAAGCTCCGTTCCGGATATCATTTTCAGAACTACTGTGCCTTGTCCAACCACTCTAGAGGTAGACGAGTTTCCCATTGTCAGATGATCGCCGTCATCGACCTTTCTGATACTAGGAAAACATCTTGCTATCAGCACAGATATGACGAGTAGCCCCAGAGTCTACCCATCATTCTCTCGGATTCCCAACCAAGTTGGCCTCAGTTACCACTGTTGAGAGATTCATTTCTGAAATCTCATCAGTTAACTGCTCATCTTCAGTGACATAAGCCTCATATATCCTGCCATTGTCCTGAGATATCTTGTTTCTGCAGTCCTTTGTCATATGACCGCTCTTTTCACAGTTGTAGCACTTCCCATTGAACTTCTTGTTCGCTTGGGAAGAATCAGCTTCACTGTTCTTTCTTTTTTTCTTGCTACCATTTACATCCTCAAAGATGTTGGCCTTAGACTCCATAGTCTTGTAGCTGGCCTTTCCGGACATCATGTTGTCCTGTTCGATTCTCAATCGAACTCCAAGGTCTTCAAGGCTCATCTGCTTCTTTCTGTGTTGCAGATAGCTCCTGAAATCCTTCCATGATGGAGGCAACTTTCCAATTATGATGGCAACTTGAAACGTCTCACAAAGTTTCATTCCTTCATCCAGTATTTCATGAATGATCTATTGTTGTTCACCCAACTGAGACATCACCACCGTCCTTGAAACTACCATCTTGTAGTCCAGGAACCTACCCACGACAAATTTCTTTTGTCCGGCATGTTTTGTACTTCTTCTCGAGAGATTCCCAAGAACCTTCGCAGAAGTCATGCCTTGGTACACATTGTACAGGGTATTGTCAAGACCACCCAACAGGTAGTTCTTGCATAGGAAGTCTCCAGACATCCAAGTCTGTTCTCTCTGCTCTTTCCTTGGCCAATTCAGATTCACCCTCCACAGGACCCGGAAGATCTTTGAGGAATTTAGCCAACTGGAGAGTTGTCAGGTAGAACAGCATTTTGCTCTGCCACTGTTTGAAATTTGCCCTACCAAATTCTCCGGCTTTTCTCCATAGAGACCGGTACTTGATATTTCCGCTAGCCATTTGTAACTGGAAACCAACAGGGTTCAATCGTCTACGAAAGACAAATTGCACAACGACCAACAAATGATCTTGTTCAAGTGATGTACTAGGTAGTCCTTGTTGTTCTAATGGACGAAAGTTCCAATAAACACAAGTCATTGAATTTCAACTAAAGATACTTAAGGAAAAGGAATGAACGAATTCTTTAACACTTTTCCAAAGGATCTTTTAGCAATTCACAACCCATTTTTCACTTTTCCAATAGCACAATTATTACGATAAGTGTAGATATATAAATGTCAATCAAGATTGGATGGAATTACTTGTGCAAAAAAATTACACTTTAAATTCTCAACCAATTATGCAACAACCAATCAATTTCAACTTTATCACTATGTGTATGCTTGTGATAATTGAACAACCTAATAATAACTAACTGAAATCTATACTACCAAGATTAATGTGTTAACAGTATATGACTAACCAAGTTAATATTATTTAAGTTTGCAGTTTCTAAGAATTACAGGACTATTTCGTTAGTGTCGCGTTCGTATCTACGTTCGAACGAGACTGTCCAGTGTGTGTGCGTTCGTGTTGCGTTTGATAACGCGTTCGAACGATGTGTTTCCAGAGGTTCACGTTCGAGTAGCGTTTGATAACGCGTTCGAACGGAATGATTCCAGAGAGTTCACGTTCGTATAGCGTTCGTGAACGCGTTCGAACGGAATGATTCCAGAGGTTTGCGTTCGAATTGCGTTTAGTACGCGTTCGAACGTTCTAAGGCAGAAGGCTTGCGTTCGAGGTGCGTTTGAAGACGCGTTCGAACGTTCTTACGAGAATTCAAATTTTTAGCCTTCGCGTGCGTTGGGCGTTCGAACGCCCTACGGGTTTTTCATGCACAGTTCGTATTTTCCAGAAAATATTCAAACCTTAACATGCAAATTACTATCTAATAACACGATACAATAAGTTCTTAAGATTGTTGGTAAAATATGTGTCATCAAACAGTAATATAACTTGCAATCAAACAGATCAAAAACAACAAAAGAAGATCTAGATGCATGAAACCCTAAAAACACAAAACCATTAAAACAAACCAGAAAGTGTAGATCACGGAATAGTCCAAGTCGAGATGATCTCTGTCCTTAAGAACTTATTGGCTCCGTCACGGGTGCTTTACGGATTCGTTTTGCCAACGTTCTCCCAGGATTACTCGGAATCTTCTTGTTCAAGGAGCACTCCTTAACAAGTGTGTGAACTAGGAATAATGGTGGATCTCTCTCAAAACCAAAAAACAAAACAAAGTGTCTGTAGGATAATGATTTATATGTGTTATCTTCTTCCCTTTTTCAATTAGGAGTACATGACCCCTTTATAAAGGCATGGAGGGGTGCTATAGGACACCCTTGGGGTGGGGTTGCAACCCTCTATGGATTGTAACCACTCTAGCACCCCTTTGCCAAACACAAAGACATATATACCCTTATGAATTAATTGAAGAATTTACAACAGTCGTGGCTTTCACAGAAAAGTTATATTGAACGGATAATCAGGAGATTTGATATACAGAAAGCCAAACCAGTCAGCGTTTCGCTAGCGCACCATTTCAAACTGAGTAAGAGTTCGTGTCCCTCATCCAAGAAAGAGATAAATGAGATTTCATCAATACCATATTCTTCACCTGTTGGAAGCCTAATTTATGCAATGGTATGTACCAGACCATATATTGCACATGCAGTGGGTGTAGTAAGCCGTTTTCTCTCTAACCCTGGAAAGCAACACTGGGAGGCAGTCAAATGGATTCTCATGTACCTTAAGGGTACATCGAAGTTTCGTCTGTGCTACGAGGGAGCTGATCCGATCTTGAAAGGCTATACAGATTCAGATATGGCATGAGATCTTGATGGTAGGAAATCTACATCAGGTTTCATCTACACTTTTACATGGGGAGCTGTATCATGGCAGTCAAGATTGCAGATGTGTATTGCATTATCCACAACAGAAGCTGAGTACATCGTTATAGCTGAGGTAGGAAAATAAATGTTGTGGTAAAAATGTTTTCTCCAAGAGCTAGGGATCAAGCAGACATAATACAAGATACATTGCGACGGTCAGAGTGCTCTGGACTTGAGCAAGAACTCAATGTATCACTCCCGGACGAAGCACATCGATATTCGCTATCATTGGATACGCGAGGTAATGGATCAACAACTGCTGAGACTAGTGAATATCCATACAGATGAGAATCCAGCCGACATGTTAACGAAAGTGGTTACTCGAGACAAACTAGAGTTGTGCAGAGACATAACCGGGATAACTGTCAGATAATGATTGTTTCAGATGCAGCTGGAGGGGGAGAATTGTGAGAACCAGTAAACACATGCATGAGTTGCATGAGTCATGCATGTTTCCTCTAATTGAATCCAGCTGCCATAGGAAGATTCCAGCTCTTCATCCAGCAAGCTGTAATCATCAACCAGAAACAAACATGCAACTTTCGGTGGTGATTTCCAAATGCCATGAATTTAGGAGTGCAAGTTGGCTGCTAGTGTGTATTGAGTTGGCACTATAAAAGGGAACTTGAAATCTCTGTAAATGCATCCCCAAAGTGTGTGTGTGTTAGAGTGTAGTGAGGTTTTTTGATTTTGTAAAGTTTTATATTTTTTATTTCTATTCTTGAGAGTAATAGAAAAACATTCGATTTTTTTCCTCAAATACATTTTAAAGTGATTAGAGAATCACAATAGAGAAGTTGAGTCCGTTATAAGTATTCAAGTTGTTGCAACTCTAGAATTTGCCTTAAACTAATGAGCAAGGAAAAGCGTTGAGAGCCGGCCGCCGCTCTATAACTGTCAAGTGCGCATGAATTTATGGAGGGGGGTCATAGGCTGGCAAGTGCGTTGACGCTGCTTTACTACGCAGAACTAGCATGGTTAATCCCAATCCCCAAAGCCCGGTTTCATATTTCTTCAAGGTAAAATATTATTCCTTGTACGATGTGACGACATGTCGTCCACCTAAGACCAGTAAAGAAAGGACACGAAAAGATTCTCTTCAATTTGGGGTTTAAAAAAAAAAAAAGGGATAAAATGGATAAGCTGATCGTCGTTCGTCAACCAATAAGAGTAAGCTAAAATAGTTTCTCCTCTTATCTCCTTGTAATTTGAGGCCATGTACTTGCTCAATGAGATAATATAATTCTTCCTTTCGAAAGATAAAGATAATTGTGCGCACAAAATCATTTAGTCTTGCAATCATTTTTTGTCCAAAAGGTTTCCGAATAGCCACATATTCGGAAACCCAAATCCAAAATCTCTCTCTAAAATTGGGTGCCTGTTCAAATTACTCGTTCCTCTTTCTTTCATTACAAAAAGTTCAATTCATTGTGTTAACAAAGGAGTTTATTACACTCAAAAACTTTTGAAGCTAAACACTTAACTATTCAATACTGAACGACAGTAGGTAAAATTTTCCTCTTTCATTAATAAGCAAAAATTGATTTGTTCCTACAATGAAACTTAATTTTAGTTTAATCACATTTGTTAAAGCCTA
Source organism: Zanthoxylum bungeanum (assembly GCA_019454045.1). Taxonomy (NCBI): domain Eukaryota; kingdom Viridiplantae; phylum Streptophyta; class Magnoliopsida; order Sapindales; family Rutaceae; genus Zanthoxylum; species Zanthoxylum bungeanum. Next base: position 106,800 of record SKCR01031878.1, read on the forward strand.
GCTTCCTCAAGGAAACAACCCAATTGCAAATTGAGGACGGATAAAAGAACAAAATCCTGATTAAAAAAAAAAATTAATAATAACTGTGCGATTAACTGCACATTACAAAAATAAAAAAAAAAAAAAAAAACTTTTATTATACCCATATTTTATTATTAGGATTTTGCCGTAGTTTAATTCCTCAATCACTTTTGGAAAAGGAAAATGCTAACGAGTGTCATAAGAACACTCCGTAAGGATATATTTTAGGAATTTTTTCATGAAAAAATAAAAATAATTAATGTTTTGATAATTTTTTGTATTACCCATAAAAGTGATATGAAAAATTTCCTAAAATTGATCATTAATGAGTGTCTTTATGACACTTGTTAGCATAATCCTTTTGAAAATATTAAAATTCGTCGAACCTTAACAAATAGAAGTGAAAATGAAATTTTTTTGGTAGAAACAAAAATAAGATTAGGAATTTATGAAATTTTTGTCAGAACCCATCATTTAACTAGTCTCGTGAATTATTGAATCTTAACACGTGATAAAGTATTCCTAATGATATTGACAAGTGATGATGATGGATTCCTTAAGCTCCCATGAAATGACTAACAATAATTCACTGCTAGCTCCTAGCTAGCTAGCTCTAGGGCTCCTGCACTAGAGTCCATATGAACAATTATATATATAAAAAAAAACTTTTTTAAGTGTTGTGATAATGCCTGTCAAACGAAATCAATATTGTTATCAGATCAGGAGATAATATATCATGTTTCGAGTGTATATGTTATTTCTTTCGGAGTAGTTGGATCCCACGTAGTTGTGAAACCCAACTATTATGAGAGAAATGACATATACATCCGAAACATAATATAATTTTTCTCTAAAAAGAGGTAATGCATTATTACAGAAGTAGGTTCACGATCATGGCTAAGGCTATGGCTATGGCTATATCTCTGAACATGAAACCTTGAACGAATGGTGATCATGGTTTCTTAAGATTCTAAGCCAATCCACATTTGACACGTCATCAAATCAAATAAACTCAAATAATGATAATGAATAATGATCACTTACTTGATGACACGATAAAGAAAATGTCTGCGTCATTCCTTGCGTCTACCTTCAACTCACCATGAGGTACACGTGCTCAGTTTCATTCATTTTAACACAATGAAAACTGAAAATTGCATTGATTCCACAACCTTGATGAATTGTTCCCTCTTCTATCAATTGTTTTGTATATGTTAAAATATCAAGAATTGTCCCACCTCTTATAATTGGCATCCTAACAATATTATATTATTATTATTATTATTATTTATTTATTTATTTTTTTGAAATCGTTGGAAACCCCACCGCCAAACTACTGAGCTTAAGCGGTGCAGGTAAAATCTCTGGCTGTCCCACACTCTTACAAGAAACGTACTCAATGGATTCGAACCCAAGACCTCAAGGTGAAATCCTGAACCATACATCATCAAGTCACGCCCCTTTGGAATATCGTGATAGTACATAATAAACATAAAACAACAAAACTCCAATAATTATTAATTTCTCACAACCAAAAAAAAAACATGAATTCATGCTTTAAGCGCATACTGTGGTGTATGAAAAAATTTATGGAGTGGCCCTTAAGGGACGAAGGAGAACAATGGCCCATCAAAATTTTGAATATTTTAACAACAATGATAATTTAATAATAATGATAAGTGTACACTTAAATAATATAATCAAAGATACATTTTAGGTAAAATAAAAAATAAAAATAAAAATAATACTTAGAGTGTGTTATTGAATATGTCGTTTGGGTGTACACCTATCACTATTCATATTTTAATGTATGACCGTGTATTTTATAGGAAATTGCTTTAGAAATTTAAAAATATTAATTTCCATAACTACTAATACATTACCAATTTATGCAGTTTGGCACATGCTCTCAGTTTATGTTAGTTTCGTCCCTGCTAGAGTGCTAGTAACCCACCTCAATTTACAGCTTTGACAAAATGAATTTTTTTTTTTTTTTTTAAATAGTTGGAAATCACACCGCCAAATCACCCATTCCGGGCTTAAGCGGAGCATGTAAAATTCCTGACTGTCACACGCTCTTACAAGAAACGCATTCCCTGAATTCGAACTCAGGATCTCAAGGTGAGATCCTGAATCATACACCATAAAATCACGCCCCTTTGAGGACGAACCATTACAAAAAATACAGTAGAATGAAATATCAAAGTAATTCAACAAAAAAAACTCAGATCTGACAAGACGATATACGATAATAATGTTAACACTTGACAAAAACTAAAAGATACATAAAAATATCCTAAAAAGGAGGAAAAAAAAAAGAATTACAATATAGCAACCATAGCAAGATTTAATAAAAGTCAATCCTTTAAACTACTATGAGATTCGTTCATAATTTATGTTATTGATAATAGTTTTTTCCTTCTATAGGCAATTCATATATTTGTGTAAAATGTCGACGTGACTTGATAATATAGAGTTCATGACCTCACATAGAGATCCTATATTCGAATTCAGAGAGTACGTTTCTTGTAAAAGTCTGGGATAGTCGGGGATTTTACCTACTTCGCTTAAGCCCGAAATTGGTGATTTGGCGGTGATGTTTTCAACGATTTCAATATATTTTTGTGCAAGGTGTTCTACAGAATACTTCCAATAGTATTATTAATGAAAAAAAGTTGATAGTGATAACGTAAAAATTATAAAAGCTATTTGATCTTGCAGCCGACATGAACAATGATGGAAGTGAGTGAGTTTGCTGCGCTAGCTTGACCCTAATGTATTCTAGTATATGGTTGGGAGTGATGGGTGTTGTTTGGCTTCAAGGTGGAGATTGTAAAATGTGAAGCCTTTATCCAGCCGTTGGATGAGGGACACGTGGCGCAATCCCTGCCGTTGCCTTAATTACATACTTTTGCTCATCATACATAAAGGACGCTAGGGTTTGAGAAAGATGGTAGTTTTTTTTTGTTTGCTTCTCAGATTTCTCCTATTATTGTTTGGCTAATTGTAAAGCCATATTCCTAATCCAAGTTAGTGTGATCTTCAATTAGGGAGTTGAGATTGACACTTTTAGAGATTAGGGTTTATCTTGTGATAGTCTTTTAATTTGAGGAAAATTGTTGTTGTAAACGAATTCAAGATTCTTGTGTAATCTTGTTATTGATTAGTGCAGTGAGCTCCTCATTCCGGAGTTCAACGTGGATGTAGTCTGAAATTGATTCAGGCGAACCACGGTAAAATCTTTTGTTCTTGGGTGTGATTGATTTCAGTTTTGTGGGTTTAATTGCTTCTGTTTTCAGTCTCTGTTTCTTCAAGTTGAATTCTGGGCGTGATAAAGAAAGGGAAATATTTAACAGTGGTATCAGAGCTTTTTTTGAAGAGATCAGAGAAAAAGAAAAAGGGCTGTTGAAGACCAAGATCAGGGCTTGAGTGAATAAACAAAACTGAAAAATTAGAAAACCCTAAGTGCCGTTTATCTGAAGACCCCTGCTGGGTGGTCGATCAAAGAGTTTTTTTGTGTGGCCGATCAACCCCAAACTAGCCTAATTAAAGCCCTAGGGCATCCAGTCAATCCCTGAAAAATCTTTCATTCTCGTTGCGAATTCTGAGCCAAAGTTGCAAATCAAGATCCTCAGTTTTGTGAGTTGCCAAAGAAGACTCTAGGGTTGCCGATTCAAGACCGAGACTCAAGGTATCAAACTGTTGACCAAGATTATAACTATCAGTAAGTATCTGAGTTGCCGATTTGAGGAGTCAAGGGCTGGTACCGTCGAATTGAGACACCAAATCTGGTGTTACCGATTGGGATACCCAAGAAAGGTGGCAAATTAAAGGTGTTGAGTGGAAGACAATGATGTCGAGAAACTAACCTAAAATTCATTGTTGACGAACTAAACCACTCTGCCCCAAGAGCCTCTGGAACAACATACTGCGTAGGAGAGGCTCTGTGAAGGTGAAAGAACCTCCGGAACTGCCGATTGAAGTCCGTGGGACAAAACAGAGTCTGAGTGCTGTGTGAGTTTTTTTTTTTTTTTTTTTTTTTCTGGGTGCCAATCAATTACTGAGTTGCCGAATTAGGGTTCCAAACAGACTCTGCAAGTTGTGGTTTGGGTGTTTAAGACTTTGCGATTTTTTGGGTGAGTAAGACTGTGGTGTTTGGGTGATTAAGGCTTTGTGATAAAAATATCGACTATTAGACTCGACATTGGCACTTTTGACGGGAAATGAGATTTTACCACTTGGAAAAAGAAAATGAAAGTATTGCTCTCTCACCACAAGGTGGCTTTAGCGCTGGAACCGGACCCTGAAAAGTGGCCAAAGATGGAAAAAGACACGAAAGTCGAAATCCTGGAAGAGGCTTACAACTTACTCTTCCTCCATTTGGGAGACTCAGTCATCAGAAAGGTTGATGGAATAGACACTGCCATTCAACTTTGGGGTAAACTCGAATCCCTTTACTCTGTTGTTTCTGCTTCAAAATTAGTTTTCTTGAAAGGAAATTTGTTTAATTACAAGATGGACACAAATAAGTCTATTGATGATAACCTGGATGAATTCACGAAAATGACTCAAATCCTTAAAGGAACTGACCAAGCTTTAGGAGATTCTAGCGAAGCTATGATTCTATTAAATTCACTACCTGAAGAATATAGTGTCGTTAAGAACTCTCTGCAGTACACATGAGTTGTACCTAGGCTAGACTTGGTAATATCTGGGATAAGGGCTAGAGAGTTGGAACTTAGAACCAATAGAAGAGGTGGAACGAACCTATTCGTGAAAGGCAAAAATGACAAGAAATATAATGGGCAAAATAACAACCCACCAAATAATCAAGAATCTAAAGGGAAGAAAAAGAATAAACATGATAAGAATAAAAACAGTGGAAAGAAGTGCTATCACTGTGGGAAGGTGGGACACCTTAAAAGGAATTGTTATAAATTCATTAGGGAACAGAAAAATGAAGGCAGCGCTACTGTGGCTGCCGAAAAGGGGTCGATTTGCCTATCTGAGGTATTGACTGTGTCTAGTGATCACATTAGTAGAGAATGGATTCTGGACTCAGGGTGTTCCTTTCACATGAGTCCGTATAGGGACTGGTTTGTCAACTTTAGAAATTCTGACCAAGGGACAATGTATATGGGTAATGACAATACTTGTAGAATTCAGGGAGTTGGGGACATAACGCTCAAGCTCCATGATGGTAAAATTATGATCCTTACTGATGTTAGATATGTACCTGATTTAAAATGAAACTTGATATCTCTAGGAACTCTAGATGAATTAGGTTTTACATATAAAGCTCACCAAGGAAACATGCATATATCTAAGGGTAAGAAACTAATCCTAACTGGTATAAAAAGAAACGGACTGTATGTTTTAAATGGACAACATGTATTCTCAGAAAACCCATTTCTGCTCTAACTTTTAATGTTGACATGACTAATATTTGGCACTTGAGACTTGTCCATATTGGCCAGAAAGACATGCAGGTACTCAGCAAGCAGGGACAATTTGGAAAGGACCAGTTGAAGCCACTAGAGTTTTGTGAGATCTGTGTGTTGGGCAAACAACACAGACAGAGCTTTCCAACTGGAATTCACTTGTCAAAAGCCAGCCTGGAGTATCTACACTGTGATCTATGGGGACCAGCCAAGGTCCAGACATATGGGGGTAAGAAATACTTTCTCTTTATTGTTGATGACTACAGTAGGAATGTATGAACATTCTTGCTAAAATCAAAGGATGAAACTTTGGTAAAATTTAAAGAATGGAAAGTTTTAGTAGAAAATCAAACTAGTAACAAAGTGAAAGTCTTGAGAACTGATAATGGCTTAGAATTTTGTAATACTGAGTTTGATCAATACTGTACTAGTGAGGGTATCCAGAGACATAGGACTGTGAGACACACCCCTCAACAAAATGGAGTTGCGGAAAGAATGAATAGAACTCTATTAGAAAAGATCAGATGTCTTTTATTTTCTTCCGAACTTCCGAGGCCCTTTTGGGGTGAGGCCCTCAATACTGCTACTCATTTAGTTAACCTTAGCCCAAATAGTTCAGTCCAGTTTAAGACCCCAGAAGAAATATGGTCTAGTAGAACTCATAAACTTGCCCACCTTAGAGTGTTTGGCTGTGAAGCCTATGCTCACCAGTCCATAGGTAAACTTGAACCGAGATCTCTTAAGTGTGTTTTCTTAGGATATCAAGAAGGGACAAAATGGTATAGGTTATGGGAAAGTGAGTCGCATGGAGTCAAAATCATAGTTAGTAGGGATGTTATATTCAATGAACTCTGTTTTCCATGTAAATCTACTAACAAGAATGCAGGTACATTAGAAAAGGATCAAGCAGATTTTGATCTTGCAGGTGGAGCTCAGATGCAGGTGGAGCCAGACACATCAAGGACCACTGATCAAGTTGGTGACAGGCCATACACGGAGACATCTGAGGACACCCAGCCTAGGAGTAATAATCCGGAGGAAAACAGAAATGATGTGGGTGAGATGCAAGAACAAAGTGAAGAGGACACAGTGGATCAATTGGATCAAACTGAGCAGTATGATGAAACACCACAAGACACATTGGCCAACTACCAGCTAGCAAGAGACAGAAGTAGGAGGCAGGTAAAACCTCATACCAGGTATGATTACTCAACTAATGATTTGTATTTATGTGCATTAATATCAAGTAATGAAATAAATGGAATAGAGCCTGCTAGCTTAGGAGAGGCATTAAAGTCTACCCATAAACTTGAATGGGAAGCGGCTATGAAAGAAGAGATGTATTCTCTTAGAAAAAACCAAACTTGGACTTTAGTTCCTAAACCTAAAAACCAGAAGTTGGTTGAGTGTAAGTGGTTGTTTAAGGTCAAAGAAGGACTACTGCCTAGTGACCCTGTTAGGTTCAAAGCCAGACTTGTAGCAAAAAGATTTACACAACGGGAAGAGGTAGACTATAATGGAATTTTCTCACCTGTAGTTAAATTTAAAACTATTAGAATGATGTTAGCTCTAGTAGTGTAGTATAATCTCGAATTGGAACAATTGGATGTAAAAACTGCTTTTCTACATGGAGAATTAGAAGAGAAAATTTATATGTCTCAGCCTTCAGGTTTTATAGATAAAAACCATCCTGAGTATGTTTGTCTGCTCAATAAATCCTTATATGGTCTTAAACAGTCACCTAGGCAATTGTACAAGAGGTTTGATATGTTTGTGCTTAGTATTGGATTCGTAAGAAGTAATTATGATAGTTGCTTCTATTTCATGCTTAATGATAAATGTTTTGTATACTTGTTATTGTATGTTGATGACATGCTTCTAATCTCTGAATCAATGAATGCTATTAACAATATTAAGAAGCTGTTGAATAGTGAATTTGACATGAAAGACCTAGGTAGTGCAAAGAGAATCCTAGGTATGACCATTGATAGAGATAGAAGTAAAAATTGCCTGAAAGTACATCAGTCCACATATTTGCAAAAGGTAGCATCTAGGTTTGGGGTAAGTGGCTGTAAGCCTGTTAGTCATACTCTTGCGAGTCATTTTATTTTGTCTAAATCACAAAGTCCTGCTAATAGGTCTGAGATGATTAAAATGGAAAATGTACCTTATGCAAATGCAATAGGTTCGGTAATGTATGCCATGATTAGTACGAGACCTGATTTGTTATATGCTGTATCTTTGTTGAGTAGATTTATGTCAAATCCTGGTGGTGCACATTGGAGTGCTTTGCAGTGGTTGTTAAGATACATAACTACAACTGTTGATTATGGCTTATGCTTTAACAAATCTAACGCTTTAGACTTGGTAGGGTATGTTGATTCTGATTTTGCAGGTGACAGAGACTCAAGAAAGTCAACTACAACATACTGTTTCACACTTGGTGGAAATTGCATCAGCTGGAAGTCAAGCCTGCAACCGTTAGTTACACTCTCAACAACCGAAGCTGAATACATAGCCATAACTGATGTGTTCAAGGAAGCCATTTGGCTTCAGGGTATCTTAACCGAAATACAACAACTGCAGGGTAAGACAGTTGTGTATTCTGACAGTTAGAGTGCAATACATTTGAGCAAAAATCCAGTACATCATGAGAGAACTAAGCATGTGGATATAAAGTACCATTTTGTGAGGGAAGTCATCACAAGTGGTAAGATTGAGATCAAGAAGATCCCGACTGAAGATAACCCATCTGACATGGGGATAAAAATTGTGACTGCTACCAAACTCTCTCATTGCATGAAGTTGTTGCATGTAGGGGTTGGCTAATCTTGCAGCCGACATGAACAATGATGGAAGTGAGTGAGTTTGTTGCGCTAGCTTGACCCTAATGTATTCTAGTATATGGTTGGGAGTGATGGGTGTTGTTTGGCTTCAAGGTGGAGATTGTAAAATGTGAAGCCTTTATCCAGCCGTTGGATGAGGGACACGTGGCGCAATCCCTGCCGTTGCCTTAATTTCATACTTTTGCTCATCATATATAAAAGATGCTAGGGTTTGAGAAAGAGGGTAGTTTTTTTTTTGTTTGCTTCTCAGATTTCTCATATTATTGTTTGGCTAATTGTAAAGCCATATTCCTAATTCAAGTTAGTGTGATCTTCAATTAGGGAGTTGAGATTGACACTTTTAGAGATTAAGGTTTATCTTGTGATAGTCTTTTAATTTGGGGAAAATTGTTGTTGTAAACGAATTTAAGATTCTTGTGTAATCTTGTTATTGATTAATGCAGTGAATTCCTCATTCCGGAGTTCAACGTGAATGTAGTCTGAAATTGATTCAGGCGAACCACGGTAAAATCTTTTGTTTTTGGGTGTGATTGATTTCAGTTTTGTGGGTTTAATTGCTTTTGTTTTCAGTCTCTGTTTCTTCAAGTTGGATTCTGGGCGTGATAAAGAAAGGGAAATATTTAACACTATTATTTAAAATGAGGTCCTGCAATTGGGTACTTTAATTTGTGACTATTTTTATATACATGGTATAATTTGTTTTGGATGCGTGTTCATATACTTAATTAAGTAGAGGTGATGATTGGAGAATGACTGTTTGATCCCTTTTTAAAATTATAATTATTTTGATCACTTAGGTTCCTAATAATTTTTTAAAATCTTGTTCCATGTTTAAATATTAATTGAAAAATACATTATTGACTGGTAAATATTACATTTTAATAAACAATTTTGTTAGTTTTAATTTGCTGATGTCAACTCATATGAGAAAAGATCACATTTACTTTTGACCTTGTGATTTTTCTATTTCCATCTTAACTTAACACTAGAGATTAAATAAAGTATTATGGACGGGTCAATAGTAGATGGTATTATGAATTTCGATACTTTTTTTTTTTTTTTTTTTTTTTTTTTTTTTTTTTTGGGTTCAGTTGTTATAATCTTCTGCCACTTACGCATGTATAATAATATACGTTCATGATTCAATTACTTATAAATTTTTATCTAATTAATAATTGTCTATCATAATTTTTTTTTAAAAAATTCAGTAGAAAGATAAATATACCAAAAAAATCAAATTCTTATCATATTTTGAACGGTAATGATTCTTGTCATATTTTTAAATCGAATATAATTTTTATCATTTATGCAATTAATACTGATCATGATCTTCAAGATTGAATGATACATAAATAATAATTATGGGAATATTCAAGTTTTAGTAGTGAAAATGAATTAAAGAAAAATATCAATAGATATATGCATAGCCTATTCTTTGTTTGTTGTGCCGCCATTGGAGCCCAATGACTTCTTTTCTGTTTTTTCTTTCTTTTTTCTTTTTTAAAAAAGGAATATGTTGATAGTGCCGTATGATGAGCTTCAATAAAAAAGACAAACATGTCACTCTAGGAACATGATATAATTTTTAAGTTGTTAAAGAAACATTATTTATATATATGTGCTTGATATTTTGATCTATGCTACAAATATGTAAACATCAAATGATATGCTCATCTCATCAAGATTTTCATTTGCTAACTTTGCTTTGGATTATTAATTTATATAACCCCTCACAATAATCAAGTAAATGAGAGAAAAATGAAGCCATCGGTGTAGAAGCAGAATTTCGCATTCGGTCTATAATCGAGAATTTATATTTTGGGGATACCTGCGATCCTGTAAAACAAAGGTAAACAGTGCGTAGAGCAGCTACCCATCGCTGTGGTGGAAACCGTAGACACTCTGACGCTCAAGTCAATGATGGTGATGAACAAAAGGAAGGAAGAACATGACTAAGGGTTACCTTGGTCTTCGTAGTTTGATTGTCGTGAGGGCGGTAGGCCTGTGTTTAGGGAGAACTCGAAGGTGCGAGAGGCAAAGCTCGAGTTGTTGAGTCAGAACTTGAGTTCTGAGTACTGAATCTTCAGTGCCTCAATCCCTTAGACCCCATCTCCTTTTATAGGATGTGAATTAGCCTCCCAGTCGGCTTAGGATTCATTCAAATAGTTGAATTCCAATCCTTTTAGGAGAGGGTTACAGAGTTGTAATTGAATTAGGAGTAGCAAATGTCCTAGGATTAGGTGTAATCCCAATTAGACTTGGATTGGTCAAGTACTTAGTTCCCTTATTGGAAAAGGATTATGACTAATATGATTTGTGGCTTCTTGGAGGCCTTCTGGGTCGTATGGGCCTCCTACCCTTGTGGGTATTCGGGATCGTGGGCTATGTATATGAGTCATAAACAAAGTCATTTTTTAGTAACTAGATTCGTGTGGATTGAGCCTCTGTGGCAGCCCAAAACGTTATTCTATGCCAGATGAAGGCCATGGGCCATGTTTTGACGCAGATATGATATGTGGGCCGAGAATATAATGACATTTAGGTCATTGACCAAAATTTAGCCCGTACAATTTGTCTCATACTCTCTAAGTCAATAAGTCATCGACTTTGAGAGTATTTCAACGAGTATGTCACCTGGGGTTTGATCAGAGCATGTGGGCGTACCTGGACATCGATGTCGCTTGGACCAGACGGTGGTAATGTCATGTTCGACCGAACCAAAATAAAGATTTGAGATAATCTTCAGTCGACTAAACCTGATGTCGATCCATGAAAATCTTCGATTGGTTGGACCAGATGAAGGCCCAAGAGCCAGTTTGACCTGTCAAAGGTCATGAGGAACATACTGTCGACTGGACCTGCTGAAGGTTTAGGATAATCTTCAGTCGACCGACTTGCTGAAGGTCCGAGGGAGTCTTCAGTCAACTAGACCAGATGAAGGCCTATGAACCAACCTGACCTTAAAGAAGGCCGTGGGGAATGTTCCCATCGACTGGACCAGATGAAGGTCTAAGATAATCTTCAGTCGACCAGACCTGCTGAAGGTCCAATGAAGTCTTTAGTCGACTAGACCAGATGAAGGCCTAGGAACCAACCTGACCTGAAAGAAGGCCATGGGGAATGTTCCCGTCGACTGGACCAGATGAAGGTACAGGATAATTGTTGGGGCAGTTGTGGAACCCCTAGGGTCGGATCGGTGCCTCGGGCAGCGGAAATGGGTCTAACCCATGGATATCAAGTATAGGTGTAATTTTAAATTATTTAATGAAATACTATATTCCATTACGAGTATATAGGAAAAAATTGGGACTGAATCGGAGTTCGGAAGCTCCAAAACGAGCAAAAATAAAATTATTGCGCGCACTGTAGCGCAACTCTGATTTTTTTTTTTTTTTAAAATTTTCATTTGCTTTTCTTTTCATTCAACTCACATTCCAGTGAGCTGAATGAATTAGGGTCTTTGACCCTATTCCTTTCCGGTCTTCACTAAACACTTCAAAACACCAAAAATTAATTTTTAATTTCAAAACCAACATAAACACATGTTATAGAATAAAAATCAAGTTTTTCAAAATATCAAATATTTTTACAAAAACATAAATTTATTCTAAATACACACTTGAGTAAATTTTGAATCCATTACACAAACCAAATTAGAATCCCAATAAGAAATGTCTCGTGAACAATTATAGGTCACCCAAAGGTGGTCACATGATTCTAGAATGGTAGTCATAGCTCTAAGCTTTAATCTAGAGTTCCAAACTCTAATTAATTGTTTCATGTCCAACATAAACATCTTTGACCTAATTACAAACATGTTGTGTTTATACTTCTAAAGTATCATAATACAATTGATTAGCCTTATTCAACATCAAGCTATGTAATAATGCATCTAATAAACAAATAAACATAGCTTATGAGAAGATCAAACTTTACCTAGTAAGCTTGATGCAAGATTCAATTTACCTCTCATTTGTTGAAATTGTTGGAGAATCTCCAAGGTGTGCAAGCTTGACTTCAAGATCCAATCTTGTTTCCAATGATTCCAAGCTTCACTTCAAGATCCAATCTTGATTTCTCCTAGATGAAATGTTGTAGAGAACTCACAAACTTCTCTAAACATTTCTCTAACTTAGGCTAATCTCTCAAGAATTTATTTATGCTTGTATTTGTATTTGTAATTAAAACCTTCCTAAAGCTTGCTATTTATAGCAAAACTTAGGCAATTTTTAATTAATAAAAGTTGTAATCAACTTTTAAGTGGGCTTAATCTAATTTGTCCAAATATGTATAATTAGGTGTGACTAATCTCCATTGTCTCCCACTTTAATTTAATCCGATTAAATCAAGCGAAGGATTAGGAAATGGATTAGTTAAATGTTTGCCACCTTGATTTAATCCAATTAAATCAAGCCAAAACCACATATTATTACATACTTACAATTACCATAATATCCTCAAATGGTAGAGATAATTATGATTTTACAATTAAGCCCTTGTGTAATTATTGAATTAATCCAATTAATCTAATTAGGTCAAAGTAAATAATCAATGTTATCCAATAACACTTGATTATCTTAGTTGATAATTATAATATCGAATATTATCTTTTATAAAAAATAATCGGCTACCCAAGTGCTCAACGAGTACACTTCATATTGGGATTCTCTAAGTTCAGACACATTCGTCATATAAGCCTAGCTAATATGTACGCAATTCGGCCACCTCCGAATTCGCGAAGAACACGAACGACCTTTCTGAACTATACATGTCGAGGTCATCACATATGTTTAACAATCCCTCCGTCGTAGGCTATCCGAATTGTGCTTAGGAAACATAGAATATACCGTCAAGTTTCCAAGGCGCACATCTCATGTCGACATGTCCACGATTCTTTACAACTGATGCGATCCACCCTAGGTGATCAGCTTTGGCCAAAGTCTTTAAGAATCATGACTTTACTCACATGGATACCTAAACCCCTTATGGTACACATACGGGCCAACAAATCCTATCTTGCTTCGCACTTGATTACTGAGTGCATCGGTCCACACCCAACGAACGTCTAAAGGGCAGACAATGAAATGTTTCTGAAATATATGGCATCAAAGTATGGAGGATCTCACACAAAATCAATGTTATCCTATAGTCAAAGGATTACATATGCTACTTGACTCGAGGAGATTCCTATTGACGTTGGTGTACTTCCAACTATTAGGAATCACCTGTGAGTCATTCAGTATTCTCTCCAACGAATACCCACATGTATATACGAGTTTCCAAAACTCATGGTACATCACGTTAAACCATTGGAACTCCAATTCTAATATACGACATGTGCTAGTCTTCTAGGTTATAGGAATTTGACCGTTATTCCAAAACCAACGACTAAGAATATTTACTTTAAGAATAGTTTACACATAGTGTCAAGACTATTCTAAGGTCGATGTCATTCTTAGCATAGCTATACATCAATTTAATACGAGTAATGACAATACCATTATAAGGTATGAAATGAAAAATGTAGTTATTTTATTAATAAATAATAAAATATACAAATCAGATTGGCACTCCAAGCACCAGCTCCATCAAACTCCCACTTGCTTAGTGCCAATCTATATGGTACCATATTCCTATCTCCTCCACATGTTTATCGAATAACTTAGGAGGTAAGGCATTGGTAAGCGAGTCTGCTATGTTGTCTTGTCCTTGAATCTTCAAGACCACTATGTCTTTTCATTCAATTATCTCTCTAATTACGCAGTATTTCCTTTCCATGTGTTTAGACTTGGAATGCGCCCTCGGCTCCTTAGCCAGAATGAAGAAGGTCCAGGATAATATCCAGCCGACTGGACCTGAAGAAGGTCCAGGGGAGTGTTCAACATCGTTTGAACTAGATGAAGGTTAAGGTCTTCAACCTGACTTAACATGAGTCATGGGGAATGTTTCCGTCGATTTGACCAGATAAAGGTCCAGGATATTCGACCAGACCTGCTGAAGGTCTGGGGGAGTCTTTAACATCGTCCGAATCAGATGGAGGTCCATGTCTTCAACCTGACTCAACATGAGTCGTGGGGAATGCTCTTATCGTCTGGACCAGATGAAGGTCCAGGATAATCTCCAGTCGACCAGACATGCTGAAGGTCCGGGGGAGTCTTCAGTCGAATGGACCAGATGAAGGTCCATGAACCAATCTGACTTGAAAAAGGTCGTGGGGAATATTCCCGTCGACTGGACTAGATGAAGGTCTAGGATAATCTCCAGCCGACTGGACCTGAAGAAAGTTCAGTGGAGTCTTCAACATCGTCCAGACTAGATGAAGGTTCAGGTCTTCAATCTGACTCAACATGAGTCATGGGGAATATTCCCATCGACTGGACCGGATGAATGTCTAGGATAATCTATAGTCGACCTGACTTGCTGAAGGTCAGAGGGAGTCTTCAGTCGACTGGACCAGATGAAGGTCTATAAACTAATCTGACCTGAAGAAGGTCGTGGGGAATGTTCCCATCGACTGGACAAGATGAAGGTCCAGGATAATCTTTAGTTGACATGACCTGAATCAGGTCTAAGAGAGTCTTCTATGTCGTCTGGACCTGATGAAGGTCCAAGTCTTCACCTCAATCTACTCCATAATCGATGTCGATTGGACTTTTAGGGCTATATTGAAAGATGGGCAATGTTGGCTGAATCCATTCCATTGACTAGATCTGATCGTGTCGAGTGAGATTGCCCTAGTTGAAAGTTGCTTCTTACCTATAGCCACATACTAAGTTAGTTATATTTAAAATAATATTTTTACCTGTCGTTTGGAGACCATGTAGGTTGACCCCATGGGCGGTCTTAGATGTCCGCTGAAATAAAGGTCCTGCCGTATTCGTTTGGACCAGATGCATGTTCTTTTGTGTCGTCTGAAGTAGTTACATGTCCAATAGACTACCTTATGGTCGACTAGACCTGCTAGACGTTTAGGAGCGTATGCTCTTATCGACTGGGAGAAATGAGGTTCTTCATAAGCTGACTGGACCAGAAGAATGTCCATACGCCTCGACTAGAGCATATGAGGGTCTTTAGATGTTGGTTAGAGCGTTCGAATGTCGTATATCTTTCAAGTGACTAACATGTATCTGTTTAGAGTGGTTTGAATGTTCCCATCCGACAATGTGATTGTCTTCGACTTTTTCCTCTAGACCTAAGTGATCATTGTGAGATGGGCTTTATAAGATGGGCTTTTAGAAGTTTAGGTTTTTCATTCTTTTCTAACTTTGTTTTTCTTTGTAGGCATTGGAGCGTAGTATTTTTCAGTTGAGGGCTGTTGAAACCAATCAGAAGAGGATCAGAGACTTAGAGAAGTCCAACCCGGCTTTCAAGAAGGAAGTTGCTGAAGCTAAGACAGCGACTGAGGCTACTAAGAAACGTGCAAATGAGGCTAAGGATAAAGCCAAAGTTGCCGAGTCAACCTTGAAGGCTGAGAGAGTACTGACGAAGCTTGAGATAAAATCTTATGAGGATGAGATGTAAAGTTTGGAGAGCAGAAATACTAGACTCTTGAGAAATGGATCAAAGAGTATTAGAGAATGGAAGTCTGTCTTTCCTCGACGACTGCTGGGAGTGAAGATATTGAGGTTTCTCTTGAGGTAGGTGATGGGCTACTCCCAATGATGATGAATAAGTTGTTGAGACTGAAGACGAGTCTGGTCAAATAGAATAGAGAGCTCATGTCTCGAGGCTTGATGATGCTGGGGATGTTCCAACCGACGGTGACCCAGCTACTGATGTTCAAGACGCCCCAACTGTAGATGATTTTTCATGTCTCTGCGTTACTCATGTTGTTTTGTATTTAACTTTTTGTAGTTGGTAACTATACTTTTATATTAATGAATGGACGATTTCATTTTTGTTTCTTCTCTTTCGTATGTATTATGGATATGTATATTTGTTTGGTATCAATAATCTAGTTGTTTGGTCTGTTGTTGACTCGAAACATTTGAGGAAGATAGAGTTTATGTCGTTTCGCTTTGATGTCGTCTCGAGATTTTGGCTTCGAATTTATGTCGGCTAAAGACATAGGCTCATATAAAAGCCAAGTATTGGTTGCTTGGACTTGATGTCGAATGAGACAAATTGATTAAAGACCGACGTCGTATTATTGTTGGGGTTTTGGCGAGGGCGCAGCGGAAGCTCGTGGTTCGGGCGAAATCGTAACTTTAAAAACTATTAAAATTACCGAATAAATTATTCAATATCCAATATGAATAATTCATTCATATTTCACATAAACATATTTATTCGATATCAAATAATGACATAAATAGGTTAGAAACATCGCGAAACTTTTACGAAAATTATTTTCCGCAAAATGGCATAAAATACGTTTTTTGTCCGAACCGACCAACCAACACACATGAGGGTTGCCTAGGTCAGATTCAATAGTACTTGGGAAGTTCATGGGCTGCCCAAACAGTGGCCAATTCATTGTTTGGATAGAGGACACTCGGTAAGCCCGAAACTCACCCGGTAACTCTGTTTTTCATCATTTTCGCATATTTCAACTCCGAAACAATTTTTGGAAATTGTTCCAATGCTCAAAACACATCCAATACATTCATACAAAATACCTTTCATCACCAAAATACTGAATTTTCAGATCTGATTTGGTAACCAAAAATATCATTTTTCACGCTTTAAATCCAATTTTCTCAACATCAATCATATTAATAATCACACCAACCAAAGTCACCACAAATGAAGAACTCAAGAACAATTTGAGAGTTACAAGAGTGGTCATAACACTCTAGAATGGCAACAAGTCATCAAATGACAAAATTGAACTAATATTATCCAATCTAACTTTACACATGCATCTAGCCTCCAAATCCATCCTCCAAATCAAAAAGCCCCAAAATCTAAGAAAGGAAGAAATCCTAGAACTATTCTAGATATTCAAGAACAAGAAACAAGCTTTCTAAGTTAAAGATTATTGAAGATTACCTCCAAATCTTGTAATTTCCTTAAGCTTTTTCTTGAATTTCTTCATTTTCTTCCTTGACTCTTCAAGAAAATTTTTGGGTGCTTTAATAGAGTTAATTTTCGGCCATGGCTTCCAAGTAAAGGAGAAAGCAAAATTTTCAACTTTAAATACAAGGCCAAAACCGACTTAGGGTGAGAAAGAATGGTATTTTGGTCATTTGATAAATTAATCTAATTAATTAATAATAATAACCTTTAAGTTAACAAATCCATCTGTAAACTTTAAGCTTAATAAAATCATGCCACATGTAACCAATGATAATCAAACATTTTGCATAACAATTATGTAATATTGATTTAATTTATTATTTAGATATTTAACATTTAAATACCTAAATAATTAATTAATGTGATTATTATTATATATGTATTTTTATTTACATTAAATAACAAATACATATATTAATGGCATGTTTCAAAATCTCATTTGACAAATAATTAATATGTATCAAATCAAATTTTGTATCAAATATAAATACACATTAATTATCAATTGACCGAAATACCCCTAATGCATGTATTTTTGTTTAACCGTTTAAATGACTCTTCATCTTGTGAGTTTACACTTCATATTATGAGACTCTCCAAGTTTAGGTTTATCCGTCACGAAATCCAATTTCGTGTCCATAATTCACCCACTCATGAATTATGACGACCACTGATAATCTCGCTAAACTATACAAGTGGAGGTCATTGCATACGTATAATTCCTCCGTCACAGGCTATCCATATTATACCTGAGATATAGATAAGAACGTCAAATCCTTTCGGTATAATATAGTCGACTTTCAATTTACGATCTCTAAATAACACTCGGAACTGATTTCCGAAGTTATACCACGGCCATGAATTTACTAGATTGTAAACACGTATTGGATGCCCATGCCCTGGACACAGAACTGACGGATTCTATCTTGATACGCACAAGATATCATGAGCATCAGTCCACGCCCAACGAACATGCGAAGGTCTGATATAAATAGATCGATGACGTGACTGCCATCAAAGTGTGGAGGATAACTCATATATCCACAGTGGTATCTCAAGTCAAAGGGCCACTATGCTCGCTCAACTCGAGAAGATTCCTATTGACGTTGGTGTACCATATATTAGGAAATCTTCAGTGAGTCGTTCAGTGTTTATCAAATAAACACCTACATATCTATACGAGTCTCCCGAGACTCATTATTCATTGGGATAAACCATCGGACCGTCACGATATATGACATGTACTGGTCTTAGCGGATTTTAATAACCGGCCCATGTTAGTAAATCTTGACCAGAAACTTTATTTAAGGATATACAATTTATAGTGACGCTTCCCAATGTCAATTACAAACTACGTTGTAACTATGCATTGCGTTGTAAATCCTAGTGTCTTTGTCTAATATACACGTATCACTAAATCAGATTTAGTTTCAATCTAATCATAATTAGATATCTAATCGCAATTAGATCGAATATATGTATAAAAGACAAGAGGTACTACCATTAAATAAGTAATATTATAGAAAAAAGGTATTGTTCGTATTTATGAATCAGACATAAATACGATCCGGATTGGCACTCCGAGCACCAACCCTAACAATTATGTAGCCTGAAAGCCTACACTCATAATCATTATTTATAAGATGATGATCTCTTGCTTGTGAGATTCTTCTGTCTGCTGGCTGGTGGGTCCTCACACTTAAATCCTTCGGCCGTTTGGAAGAGTTTGAAGTATTTTCTTCATAGCATTTATTGAGGCCGTCGTGTTTATTGTTCCTCTTATCTTCTTCCCATCGGATCTCTACTTGTGCTTGGGTCATGGTGTAGCACCTGAACTTTGTTAGCTTTTTATACAATCCACTGTCGACAAGTAGACCATTAGAGAAAGCTTCGACAACGATATGTTGATGAAGATCCGGGATGAAAATTCTTTCTTTATTAAAGCGAGCCACGTAGATTCGTAGGGATTCTCTCTTCCCTTGTTGGATTGCGTTGAGGTCGTCTGTTGTCTTCTCGAGCTTGTAGGAGCTTGCAAACTGTTCCACGAACTTATCTGCTAACTTTTGGTACGATCCAACAGATCGGTATGGGAGGTTAGTGAACCAAGCGAGGGTCGGGTCTACTAATGTCTCACTGAACCCTCTACATATTCCAGGCTCCCATTGATGTGGTGTTAGGGCTGTGGAAATCATCTTATACTTGTAATGGACGACATGGTCGTTTGGGTCTGTGGATCCATCGTAAAACCTCATGTTTAGGGGGCTAAACTTCTGTGGAAGCTCTACGGAAGTGATGGCCTCCAAGAAAAGAGTGTCGAAAATTATCCCGGTTCGACTCTTTCTTAACGATAATCTCAACCCAGGTAGGTTAGAGAGAATCATCTATTTAAACTCCTCAATCTCTTTACGCATAAGGATGCGACTTGTTGTGTTGAGTCCGCCGGAGGGGGGTCATTGGTCGTCGGACAGCTCTGAGTGTGATCTATCGGTGGTTGGTTGTTTCCAGCTACATCGTTGAATGCCTCTAAGAGGTTTGTTGGAATTGTAGGTATGTTGGGGTGATCTTGCACACCTCACCGATGATAATTCGAATCCATCTATTCCAATTGATTTTGGAGGCATGTGTTGGTGTCTCGCATTGTGAGATTTTCCTTCTCTGACATTTGCATGCGTTCTTGAAGGGCAGCCAATTAGGCAGACATAGAGTCTGTGGTGTTCTCATTTCCGGAAGCCATATGTGTTGTAGGGATCGTAGACTGAGAGTGTTGGACAGTTATGACCCATATCGTCACTATTTGTACAGATCATGGTGTTGTTGTACAAATTAACTATGTGAAAAAAAAATTGCTCTTTTATCATTTGTGATTAGATCACCAAGATGTATAAATGATGAAAGGTCCATATGATTAGTTCCTGGATTGAGATGATATGAGACAATATCAATCCACGAAGGTTTAATCATTAAATATCCCTAGTCAGAGTATTATCGAGATTGGACATCGATAATGCGAAAAAGACTAGTATTACACTTGTGCGCGTTATAAGGGCATAACGACATAGTTCTCATATATTTGGGTATAGGATACTCATGCAAGTGTAGTAGAAGGTTGTGTTTTACCGATGGTATGGAAAAACAGCTTCGCTCTGGATAGACCCCTCGGAATTCCATTGGTAGTATGACTATGTGTCTATGGAAGTCTGAATCAGGGTAGATGTATTTGGTCTTAACCTGAGACTTGCACCGCTAATACTTGCGACAATCAATATACTTTGGTTTTGGTCGTCCAGGGCTTTAACATGTTCTGTGTACGCCTCTTTTGGGTATATTAAGAATCGTAGTGTATTGGGTGTGATGTCGAGATGAAAGTATCACTCCAGTTATAGTGGAGATGATGATCACGTAGGATACAGAACTAGTTCTCTTATGTACTGCAGTCATCGGGATAAAATGACTAGGTCATGTTTATCCGATATAGAGACTAGTTACCAGAGATCCGATATGTGCTTCGTACGGGGCAGACACAATTCCAACCCCAGGCCTTGCACGTGACATCCGATACTGGATCGAAATACGCAGTACTACGTATACTACGCCTGATATAGATCACATATTCCTGTAAGGATATTTCTGGAGAATTGGGTAGGCATGACGTTTTGCTAGAAGCCAACCTTGTCTTGTAAATCGGTACAAACGTAGTACTAGGTACGTACGTGTTCGGATAGTCCGGCGACCGGATTTACTGCCAACATATCCGGGGATCTCATGGGTCGCTTCCCGAAGATTCACCGATGACGTATGACTCGCACTTTATTAATATGAGATTAATTAGATGAGAGAGAAAATTAATCTGAGATTAATTGCGGAGATATTTTATCTGGGATAAAATATCAATTAAAGAGAGAGAACGATTAAGTTGGAATTAATCGATAAATAATATATTCGATATATTATACGAAATTGGATTTCGACTCGGAATTGAAATTAGATTTTAATTTGGGCGAACGAGTTAATTTAGAATTAATTCGTAAGCGACGTGAATAGTGATTTTGCTAGGCATAAATATTTAATTACGTCGCAACGGAAAATTTGTTAATTTGGAATTAGCGAACCCAAGCCCGGGAGTGTTTGCGGGCGCACTCGCATTTCGAATTTGAGTGCGGCCCACAAGTCACATCAAACGTCAAATCACTATTCAATCGATTGATGTGTTGTCTAGTCACTTTGAGTGATTTGACAACTTGTTATGAGTGATGTGAATAGTGATGAAATGGTTGTTGGCATTAATGCATTTGACTTTAGAAAATGGTAATTGTTTTGGAAATAAAAAATAAACCAAATACATAAACATTTTTTTTCATCTCCCTCTTTCATGATTCACAGTTTGGAACCATTTCCCTCATTCTCTCCCATTCGGCTTTTGAAGCCATTTTTCTTCTTGTTTCTTGCTTGGCCGAGTAAAAAGGAGAAGCCAAAGAGAAAATTGTGGCAATTTTCTTGTGCTAGCACACTTAAGGGTCATCCTAAGGTGATAGAGAACCGCATTTGTGAGCATGGAATCACCAAATGAAGCTTGGAGCTTGGAGTATCCATGGAAGGGGCATGACCGAAAATCACAAGGACTGAAGGAGCAAAACCGAGAGCTTCAAGAGAGCTTGGAGGAATTTTGTTCAACGCATCGCTAAGCCGTTCAATTTAAGTATTCTGCAACTTCTTTGATGTATTCACATGATGTTTCTATGATTGAAATCGATCCCGATTAGACCGTAGAAACCCAACAATGGTATCAGAGCGAAGTTGAGCATGAAACTTGAACTTAGGGTTAAAATTGGGTAAATTGAATTTGAGCATGATTTGATAAAATTCTTTGATTGAGTATGCTTGAATAATGTTTAATTGAAGTTGGATGTGATCAATTTCATGAAAATTGATTTGGAACAATTTTCCCCAAATTGGTTGGCTTGGCCGAAAACTACTAATGCCCTAAATGTCATGGTATTTTTTGATTTTAATCATTGGATGAGTTGGAATCATGTGGGTAATGTTGATTTATAATTCAATTGGATTGAAAACGAAATCGGATTATAAAACCCCAAAATGCCGTGAGTATTGAAGCATGAAGATGATTGATTTTTGATTAAAATGTGTTGGACATGTTTTGATGAAAATGAGCATAATTAATTGTACAAATTGGTGTTTTGGAAATGTTAATTTGGGTAATTAATTATGGCTTACACTTTGGTTAATTAAGTTATAAAATTTAGAATTTGGTAATTTAATTAATTGGGCCTATTTTGGAAATTGGGCTTTGAAATGTTGTAATTGGGCTTAAATGGGCTTGGTTGTACCAAGATTGGTTTAGACAAATTGGTTGGATCCAATTGGGCCCAAAACCATATCCATAAAGTCCAATTATGACTTAATGGACCTTTAATTTTAATTGGGCCTAATGGGCCAAAATTGGTTTCTTGGCATATAAGGGTGATTCCTTAAATGGACTTTGGTATTTGGGTTTGACCCATATTGACCAAAAGTCCATGCCTTAGAAATTAATTAAAAGCCCATTGGACTTTAAATTAAATTGACATTGGATGTTAATCGGGCTTTGAGACCCGTAACGATTAGATTTGGAATCTAAGTCGTAAAGGTACATTAAAAAGTGTAATATTTAATTTGGAATTAAATAGTGAGTTAGTATTAAATACAAATTAAATTGGATTTAATGTTGTAGTTTAATTTAATTCAAGAATTCGTACTTTGAGTACTTATTCGCAAAACTAGTTTGACTTGCGCAAAATCAAATCGTTGTTTGAACATTGGATGGTTATTAATATTCAGATTAATTAATTGGATTAGATTGATTGATAACATGCTTGTGTGAATACATGGTTGCGATGCATGAATAATGTATATCAGATGGATATTAGTAGGGTGGGGCAATTTTGGAAATTGTTGTAATAAATTTAGAATTTATTAATTGGACCTGCGTGTCCAGCCTATTACCTCCTTACTCTTTGTATTTCTCTTTTCACCTATTCCCCTCAATGTAAATGAGGTTTCTTTAGAAGTGTTATGTAACGGGTAGAAGTAATACTTGTGCTAGCGGGAGAGAGGAAATAGAGAGATTTGTTCTAGGAACAATGTGTTAAATATCCATCCGCATATCATTATTATATTTATTTACTTACCCGCCTTATTATGTGTTTAGAATGCATGTCTAAGGGTGTATGATGATGAGACCTAAACAAAGATAATTAATTGGTTGCCAATTGCACGCGAAAAACCCTCACTAAATATTAAGCGTTTTTCCTTCCATTGAGTGATTCTTACTCAAGATCCAAGACTGACATTGGTTTGTTGGCCAAAGTCAAGACCTTTGTCCATCGAGGATGTGTTTGAATCATGAAAGCTTTGTTCCATATTGGTGTCTTGTCCAAGTTGTGATTTTTTGGCCAAAGTCAAGATCACTTCTTGTCCATCGACATTGATTATGAAGCTTTCCAAGGTCAATGGGTTCCGCTTAACTGGGATCACTAAGTTTGTTGTGCCAAAGCCAAGGCTTAGTTGATTCAGAGGAAAAAGGTTAGGCAATATATTGAATATATTGGCATATATAAGATATATGTTTCGGACTTGGATGTCCACCTACTGGATCTAGGAATTGGATGTGATCCAATTGATCTTAGAGATCTACCTAGTTAATTATCATACAATTTGTTGGCCAAAGTCAAGATTGTGTGTTATTTAACGGGATCCTAGCCCACTAGGAAACAAGGTTTCTCGAGTACTCAACAGAGGGTTGGAGGCTCGCCGAAAAATAGTGGGAGGCAAGTATTAAATTTGCAATATTCGTTTAGTTACTTCCCATACGTGCTCATTTCAAATTTTTTCGTCGTTAAATTAATATATTAGTTGGACTAATAATTAATGTTGTTTTAATAAACAGTTGAACTGTATTCAAACTATTTCAATTAATAGTTGATTTTATAATTGGTTTATAGTAATCAATATAATTGAATTTAACCAATTAAATTATAGTTGATTATATAGTTAGACTATAGTAATCATTATAATCTATAGTACCTAAAATCGTTGATTGAATAGTTGGGCTATAGCAATCAAGATAATTGAAAGATTAGTGTTTAAAACATAAACCTGGGTGAAAATATATTTAAACGACTTTAATTTTCAAATTGGGAATAAAATTTCAGGATAGTCCTGGAAACTAAGAAGTTACTTTATTTGATAAAATAACATCTTAGGCCTAAGCCCGAAGTTAAGCAAATATTAGAGCTTGATCTTTGGAAGATTCATATGATGATAACTTTAGTGCTTAATCCAATAAGCTTGCCAAACAGACTCCTTAATTTCTTAATTAGAACTAAGGATTGGATCCTTATAGTATGATAATGAAATTGAAGGATCTTCATAGATCTATCCTAAGATCTTAGAAGTACTAAATTGCAATAGTAAACTCTTGGAGAGTTAATGGCTATTCTCAAGGAAATAAAGCCAAAAGTTTGCAATAAGGCAAGAAGCGCAAGGCGCACCTTACTTCGACATTCTAGAAGGCCAAGGCTTGGCCGAAGGCTTCTGGGTGTGGAAAAGGGCAAAGTAAAAATCATTATAATCTTCTGGGAAGAAAAAGGACATATCCTGAGATGTCTGTCTAAACTGTGGCAAACGGGGACACGGAAGCGTGACTGCCGTATGGACAAGGCAGACATGAAGGAAGTGTAGACGGGACAAGGTTTCGACTTCAAATATATTTATCATAAATATGTTCACTGCTAGTATTAAAATTGGATTTTAGATACTGGAGGTGGTACATAAATATGTACTGGTGTGCAGAATCTGCTAAGAGCAGGATACTGACTTCAGTTGAGATTTATCTGTAAATTGAGAACGGGACGAAAATCGTTGTTTTAACCGTAGAAACCTAATTTTAGGAACTGCCTTCAGGTGTGTACTTAAATTAGGAAACTGTTAAAATGTAACTAGTTTGACTGGATACATTATCTCTATATCAGGGTTTAACCCGTTGCGGCTATACCTTTATATTCCAGAACACTAAAGTGTTTCATTTTATAAAGATGATATTGAGATAAACACATTAGATGTGAATAACAACATTTATATTTTGAATATAAGTCAATCTCACACATATAATATGACAAATAGCTCAAACTGAATAAATCAGTTGAGACTTAATTGTGGCATTGCTGTTTGGGACAGAATAAACAAGTCTCGTATATCCACACTTTTGAAGAATGTATACTAGGACAGATTTGATTCCATTCAAATAAAGTCTACGAATCTAGTTTATTGGGCAAAGTGCCTAAAACACTATTTACTTGGTAAAAGTATAAATGCCACCGATCTGTTAGCCCTCGTTCATAGTGACGTAAGTGGGCCCATATCTAGCTAGGCTAGATGTGGATATGAATATTTCGTGACCTTTACGGATGTGGCATCGCGTTATGGTTATATGTTTCCTTTGAAACACAAATCGGAAACTTTTAGAGTTTCGACACGAAATAGATAAACAGATTGGCTAAAGTGTAAAACCATCACGGTTGGACCATGATGAAAATACTTAAGCAATAGGTTTCTCAATACTTGAAAGAGTATAGTATTCTTTCAATGAGGACTCCTTCCGGAACACGTCAGTCTGACGGTGTGTCCGAACTGAGAAACCGAATTTTGTTGGACATGATAAGGTTAATCATGAGTCGCTCTGAGCTACCATTTCCTTCAACGGATATGCATAAACAGTGCAAAACTTATTTTGAATAAGGTTCCATAAGAATCTGTTTGACAGACTTCATATTAGATATGAATAGGAAAGAAACCGGGTTTTCTCATTCCTGAAGATTTGGGTATACTAGGCATACGTTTGGATGATACCAAATTAGAACCCAAATCGGATAAGTTCCTAAGTTGTGGGTTATCCTAGGGAAACCTAAGTATAATACTTATACAACTCACGAGAGAACAATTTAATTGTTGCTCACCATGCGGTTTTCCTAAGAGGAATACCTATATGCAGTGGTACGTGGGAGGATAGAAAAACTCGATGAAAATCGGAGTAATACTATTCCAGGCACCGATTCCTTAATGGAACACAAATAATTCATCAATGATGAAACTATACCATAATCTTCGAATACACAAGAACCGCGTAAGTCGGAGAGAGTCAGAAAACAACCTGGGGTATGGGTTTCTGATCTCACCTCATAAAGATGTCAATCTTATTGAGGAACACGAACTGACTACGTATGAGTAAGTGATACAAGGTATCGACTCCCTATTATGGCAAAGTGCCATAAAGTCCGAAATGGATTCCATGTATAACAATAAATTTTAGACACTAGTTGTTGTACCGCAAGGCATTGTGCCTATTGGTACTATATAAGTCTTCAAGGAAGACATACATGGAAGGCAACAAACCAACGTATAAAGCTAGGCTTTTAGCGGAAATGTATCGTTATCAACATTGTGTCGATTACGACGAAACCTTTTAACTGTTGCCACGGTATATCCATTTGGACAATGCTTGCTGATGCTGCATGTTTCATTCATGAAATATGGCAACTGAACGTCAAAATCGCTTTCCGGAAACAGAAACCTTTTGGAGGATGTTTACAACATCCTGACGGTTTTGTCATAACAAAACTAGCAAATAAGGTTTGCAGGTTATACGATCCATGGATGGATTGAATCAAGCATAGAGTTCTTGGAATTATTGTTTTGATGTAATTATAATGGTGTATAATTTAATTCGAAACAAAAGTGATTCTTGTGTATATAAGGAGGTTAGTGGGAGCGCACTGATAATGAATGTCCTGAATAATAATGATGATATATCATTTCTTGGAAATGATGTTCCCATAATACAATCGGTGAAAGCTTGGCTTTCATGAAATTCTCCATAGAAATCTTGGGAGAAACAACCTTTATTCTAGGAATAAAGATCTACTGGGATAGATTTAAAGTTGTTAACACTCTCCGAGAACTCGTACATTGAAATAAAATGTACGTGACCTGGTGTCTCATATGCTTTGAACATATGGAGTCACAATCAGGCCAATCCAAGTGATAGTCACTGGATTGATATTAAGAACATCCTTTAGTATCTTAGAGATATAAGGATGCTGTCTTATACTATGGAGTAGGAGAACTTGAAGTGACTGGGTTCACTACTGCAAGTTTCCAAACCGATTATAACGACTATAAGTCGTAAGAACGGTACTATAAAGTTTGAATAACAGAACAGTGAGCTGGAAATCTGATGAGTGGTAAATCTATCACTATTTCCCACTCATTTAACCTAATATTTTGTATAGTTTCTTGAGTTTTGTGAATATTTTGATGTGTTTTGTGTTATTTTGTAGATAAATAAAGTTTTAGGGCATTCTGGAGGTGATTTGGGCCAAAACAGTGAAAATTAGACGAAAAAGGCATTTTGGTAATTTCCCACGTCGCGACGCCAGGACCTTCAGCGTCGCGACGCCTAACGTGCGCCGAACAGTGCTAACGTGCGCCGGGTCCACGTGTCAGAATCCGAGAAAAATTTGACTTTGCTAACGTGCGCCGTGCCACGTGTCACCATCACAGCCGATCTGCTAACATGCGCCGTGCCACGTGTCGTAATCCTACGATGCCGACAGTCTCTTTCCCACTCACTGCCACTTCACCGCCACGTCACCGCCATGTCAGCATCAATTATTTGCTATCTAATCCTTATCTGACACGTGGCGGATAAGAATCTCATCGACCAATCAGAAGCCGCCACGTGTCACAATAATTGAAGCCCAACCACTCTGCCACGTGTCACCTTATCAGCTTATCCAGAATCTGCAAATCGACGAACCAGAGCGTGCCACGTCGACAGAAGCTGGCGTAGCGACGCCAAAGTCCTTGGCGTCGCGACGCTGGAAGCCTACCAGGGCATATAAATAGAGCTTCAAATTTCAGTTTTAGTGGCACCACTCTCTCTCATCTCTTTGATGTAAAGATAGAGTTTATCTCTCTAGTTTCTTTTAGTTTTTAGTTTTTTTTTTAGTTTTTAGTTTTGTAATAATTTTAATTACGTTTTGTTAATATAGTAATTTATTTTTTTTACTTTTTACAGTTTTTACTATTCACCATGAGGAAGTAACTTCCCCAGCTAGGGTGAAAGGTAATTCTTTTACTGTTACTATTTATATTAATCTCCCTTAAAAATAATATATTCACTATTTAAAATATTGACTTAAAAAGGATACCGCTAGATTGGTCGGTTGGTAATTCATTTTAATCTGGTTTAAACCTGACTAATAAAGGATACCGCCAGATTGGTCGGTTGGTAATATTATCACAAGTTTATATATTATTTTATGGGAGATATCTAAAATAGTAAATAGTAAAAGTAATTCCTTTTACCTTAGCATTTTATTTTATTTTACTTTTCAGCTTTTACTTTATGTCTTTTACTTTTCAGTATTTTTACTTTATGTCCTTTACTTTTAAGTTTTTACTAGCCCTAGTTATATGTTAGTTATCTGGGGTTGTGATGAATTCTAATATCACCGGTTTATAAGGAGTTATTTTATAGTTTGGATAATTTAAAGGTTTACTTATTAAGTTTTAAGCTTAATGCTTCTTGTTGTCTGATCACCAATAAGATTGTTGTGGTAAATCTAAAATGAACTAGACATAGGGATTTTAGGTTTCAGCCTTAGACTTAATAGCCCACGATCTTCCTTGAGGATATATAACCCTTTAATAGATTTCCTTACAGGATAGACATATACCTGTCGGGCGGGGTAGCTATAATTGGAACTTAAACTTAATGAATCCAAATAATTTGGTTGACATAGACATATGGTTCAATTGGGTTAAACTGGGTATTTGCGTCTGACCATCGACAGAGGCTTTTGCATAATTTAGTGTTCCAGGTTAGTAAACTGATTTATTACACAAACATAAAATAATCACTTCATTTTTTAAAAGATATTAGAAGGATTCACAACCCTAGATCTTTGTGTCTTTTGTTATTTTCTTTAGTATTTTCTTTTGTCTTTTTATTTATTTAGCAAATCTACAATCAACCAAATCAATCAAGAAATCATTCTCTTCTCCCTCAATTAGATATTTGTAAATAAATAGTATCAATAATTAATAAATATAGTAGAAATTAA
This sequence comes from Zanthoxylum bungeanum, assembly GCA_019454045.1. Lineage (NCBI taxonomy): Eukaryota > Viridiplantae > Streptophyta > Magnoliopsida > Sapindales > Rutaceae > Zanthoxylum > Zanthoxylum bungeanum. Next base: position 136,305 of record SKCR01031878.1, read on the forward strand.
GTCATCGTGGGATCAATATATTTATACTACTTGAACGATACATGCGCTTGCGTTATACGTGTGTGTTTACGCCGGTCAAGTTTTTGGCGCCGTTTCCGGGGACTTATTTTTCTTGAGTTATTAATTTTGAAGCTATCCAATTTACTTGTATCTAATTTTCTTTATTTTTATCTGTAATTTTTATTTCTTTCTTTTATTTCAGGTGGTTGAAAAATGGAACACTACTGGGAGATTGAGAGATCACGAGCTTTACTAGAAGATACACCCCAAATCTGGGAGCAACAGTCCGATTTTCTGAGGCCTGTTGTCCAGCCCAACAATTATCACTGGATGCCAGAACCAAGCAATACCACATTTGCTCAACAGAATGCAATAAGGAGATGTGACATATGTAATGGTAACCACCCTAGAGATTATTGCGAATACAACTACCATACAGGGTGGCAGAGCTATCAAGATCCTTCATGGTATGACGAGCCATCACATTTCACAGAACCACATTTTCCATCTTATCCACCATCTACCTATGATCTTCATCAACAACCAGAACCATCAGAGGAAGATCAGTTGCTAAACATGCTCGAAGATATGTTCAAGAAACGAAAAGAAAAGTTGGATACAATTCTTGAAACAAGTCAGAATCAATTTGAAAGTATTCGGAGACAATCAGAATTCATTTAGAGGATGACAGATCAAATGAGACAATTCACAGAAAACCAGAACTACATACCTCAAGAACTAGTTTCAGATGACACTGATGAAGCCTTCGAGTACCAATCATTTCACAATGACACTTCAACAGAGGAGGAGGCTGAGCAGTATCAACAACCAGAGGTATCAGTTTAGGATTCCGAACCGGCAAAGTCTCAATTTGACTTTTATTATTCAGATTCTGACGAGGATGAAGCTAATCTATTTGTACCAACTGTACCAACAATGGAGGATCAAACTTTCAATCCTCAAAATGAAGATCTTGGAGCATGCTTTACCTTGATGTTTGAAGAAGATCTATCTGAACCATCCATTCCAGTTGTATCAGAGGATGAAAACCTAATGTCAGAAACATCTTTGCATCCTCAGGTTGACAATTTTGAAGCATGTATCTCACAGATGACAGATGAAGAGCTGAATACAAAAATTTTACAATACATCTGTGAAGAAAAGGTGGAACAAGAAGCAGAGCAAATGAAGGAGCAAATGTCTGACCTTAATAAAGATCCAGAGCATTCAGGAGAAACATCGCTGTTTTGGGGAGTACAAATCAAATATATCGCTCAGAAGCTTGACAGAATGGAACTCCCATTCCAAGTCAAGCACCATACGAGACCTCATGATTTTCTTTCTTTCTTTGCAGGAATCACTGGAACAACAAGGAGCAAAAAGGTGGCACGAGCACTGAATGAGACAAAACTCTTTTTGCCACTTTATCGTTGGAAGAGACCCTTCAAAAGCAACGCTCACGGGATTGTCTTTAATCAGACATCCAAAACGACATTGAAACCTCCTTAACAGATGAATTTCAGTCACGTCTGGCTGAAGATGAAAAATTTAGCGCTAGCAGGGAGGCAACCCATGCAATTTGTTGTAATTTTTGTTTTCATATTTTGTGTATACATGTTGTAGAGTTTTTAATTTTGTGTGTTATTTTTATAGGGAAAAGCACAAACGAAGCATTTTAAGACAGAAGGAATTGTGTTTGGCAATCAAAGAAGAGAAACAATTCATTATCGATGGCTGAGTAAAGAATAAAATCTTGAGACACATCCTAATGAATTTATACTAAGCGAGTGGCGTATTGAGTACACAATTCCCTTGCCTTAATTATTGCTTTGATTAGCTTTTCAGTTGTAATTATCTTTATTTTCGTAGACAGGATCCAGACTTTTTGACCTTTCAAGATTTCTTTTGTTGTTTAGCTAACAATCGTCCTTTGGAAGATATTAGTGCTATTATTACTCACCCTTTTTCAGATACTATAAATTCAGTCCGTCATTGCACTTTTGAAGGCATCCAGAGTTGAGAAAGAAATACATAAAAAATGGAAGCCACTTCAAGAAGACGAGTTGAAAACATCTGTGTGTTTTGCGGTAGTAGTGTTGGAGTTAAGCCACAATACGTAGAAGCAGCACAGGAATTGGGTCGAGTCTTAGCTGCAAGGAATATGCACTTAATATATGGCGGAGGCAATCTCGGACTTATGGGGATCGTTTCAAAGGCTGTACAGGAATGAGGCAGTCATGTTTTGGGAATCATCCCAAAACCCTTGGCAGAGGCAAATCTTATTGGATCATCAAACGGAGAGGAACTGATCGTGCCAGGTATGTCTGAACGACTGGTAGAAATGATTAACCGTGCTGATGCTTTTATCGCTTTGCCAGGTGGCTTGGGTACATTGGATGAAATTTTTATAGTATTATCTTGGGCGAACCTGAACATACACCAGAAACCGCTTGGACTGTTCAACGTTGATGGATTTTATGATATTCTTTGTGTGTTTCTTAATGATGCTCGGAGAAATGAGTTCGTGTCAAAACCTATGAAAGAACTCATCTTCACTGCCAGAACTGCTCCGGATCTAATAGACCAACTCATAGCCTATGAACCACAAGTTGACCCTATCCTTTCAAAGATAAATTGGTCCGAGGACGATCGTGGTAAGAGGCGTCAGATTAATCTGGATCTTAACCTTTAATTTCCTGTAGATTTCAGGTAACCAGGTACGACCTTCTTAACTCTCATTTTACTGTTTAAGACATTGGGGACAATGTCTCATTTAGGTTTGGGGGAGGGAATTAGTTGATAAGTACCTTATTTTTAGTTTGTGTGTTATTTTTATTTTTAGTCCAAAATTTTTCGAAAAATACAAAAAAATTGGAAAATTTTCAAAAATTACAAAAATATTTTTCATTTTTATTTGACTAAAAAGGTGAAATTGGTAAGAGATAGCTGATTAGTCAGTAATTTACTTATTCAGTAATTTAGAATAAAACAAAACAACTAGTAACTTGGAGTAGAAGTTTCACCTGATTAGTCACTAACATCTTTATTCTATTTTCGCTTTTCTTTTTGCTTTTGTGTGCATTAGTTTTACTACCTTTTTACTTTTGTAAAATGTTTGTGGGTATCATTGATGTAAACCCTCACGAGACTACAACTCGTCCACTAGGGACACCTAGGGGTTTAAAGGCTTGTTGCATACGCTAAATGCAACCGTGATCCCTAAAAAAGTTGCTTAGTTAATTTATTTATGTTATTTTATGTTTTGCTCGAGGACTAGCAAAATGTTAGGTTTGGGGGTGTGATGAGTGGTAAATCTATCACTATTTCCCACTCATTTAACCTAATATTTTATATAGTTTCTTGAGTTTTGTGAATATTTTGATGTGTTTTGTGTTATTTTGTAGATAAATAAAGTTTTAGGACATTCTGGAGGTGATTTGGGCCAAAACAGTGAAAATTGGACGAAAAAGGCATTTTGGTAATTTCCCGCGTCGCGATGCCAGAACCTTCAGCATCGCGACGCCTAACGTGCGTCGAACAGTGCTAACGTGCGCCGGGTCCACGTGTCAGAATCTGAGAAAAATTTGACTTTGCTAACGTGCGCCGTGCCACGTGTCACCATCACAGCCGATCTGCTAACATGTGCCGTGCCACGTGTCGCAATCCTACGATACCGACAGTCTCTTTCCCACTCACTGCCATGTCACCGCCACGTCACCGCCATGTCAGCATCAATTATTGGCTATCTAATCCTTATCTGACATGTGGCGGATAAGAATCTCATCGACCAATCAAAAGCCGCCACGTGTCACAATAATTGAAGCCCAACCACTCTGCCACGTGTCACCTTATCAGCTTATCCAGAATCTGCAAACCGACGAACCAGAGCGTGCCACGTCGACAGAAGCTGGCGTAGCGACGCAAAAGTCCTTGGCGTCGCGACGCTGGAAGCCTACCAGGGCATATAAATAGAGCTTTAAATTTCAGTTTTAGTGGCACCACTCTCTCTCATCTCTTTGATGTAAAGAGAGAGTTTATCTCTCTAGTTTCTTTTAGTTTTTAGTTTTTTTTTTTAGTTTTTAGTTTTGTAAATAATTTTAATTACGTTTTGTTAATATAGTAATTTATTTTTTTTACTTTTTACAGTTTTTACTATTCACCATGAGGAGGTAACTTCCCCAGCTAGGGTGAAAGGTAATTCTTTTACTGTTACTATTTATATTAATCTCCCTTAAATAATATATTCACTATTTAAAATATTGACTTAAAAAGGATACCGCCAGATTGGTCGGTTGGTAATTCATTTTAATCTGGTTTAAACCTGACTAATAAAGGATACCGCCAGATTGGCCGGTTGGTAATATTATCACAAGTTTATATATTATTTTATGGGAGATATCTAAAATAGTAAATAGTAAAAGTAATTTCTTTTACCTTAGCATTTTATTTTATTTTACTTTTCAGCTTTTACTTTATGTCTTTTACTTTTCAGTATTTTTACTTTATGTCCTTTACTTTTAAGTTTTTACTAGCCCTAGTTATGTGTTAGTTATCTGGGGTTGTGATGAATTCTAATATCACCGGTTTATAATGAGTTATTTTATAGTTGGGTAATTTAAAGGTTTACTTATTAAGTCTTAAGCTTAATGCTTCTTGTTGTCTGATCACCAATAAGATTGATGTGGTAAATCTAAAATGAACTAGACATAGGGATTTTAGGTTTCAGCCTTAGACTTAATAGCCCATGATCTTCCTTGAGGATATATAACCCTTTAATAGATTTCCTTACAGGATAGACATATACCTGTTGGGCGGAGGTAGCTATAATTGGAACTTAAACTTAATGAATCCAGATAATTTGGTTGACATAGACATATGGTTCAATTGGGTTAAACTGGGTATTTGCGTCTGACCATCGACATAGGCTTTTGCATAATTTAGTGTTCCAGGTTAGTAAACTGATTTATTACACAAACATAAAATAATCACTTCATCATTTAAAAGATATTAGAATGATTCACAACCCTAGATCTTTGTGTCTTTTGTTATTTTCTTTAGTATTTTCTTTTGTCTTTTTATTTATTTATTTATTTAGCAAATCTACAATCAACCAAATCAATCAAGCAATCATTCTCTTCTCCCTCAATTAGATATTTGTAAATAAATAGTATCAATAATTAATAACAACAGTAGAAATTAAGTCCTCGTGGGATCAATATTTTTATACTACTTGAACGATACGTGCGCTTGCGTTATACGTGTGTGTTTACGCCGGTCAAAATCTTCCAAGCAAGATACGGTTACCGAATAAACAACAAAAGTTGATTATTGCTGCAGCTGAGGCAACAATAGAAGCCTTCTAGATTGATAATAATCCTAATTAGATTAGGAGTAGTTCTGTTAGCAGCTGAGCTAGGCTACAACACAGGCTAAAGAATTAATGGTCTCATCAAGGATCCATAAATATACTTCAAATATTTATCTGATTCGTTCGGATCATACATCGTGGCGATGTGATGATCGTATAAATCGCATAAGATGATAATCATGCAAATCCGCTGACGAAAACCTTTTCTCAGCAGAAGTTTGAGCGAACAGTACATAGTTCGGGTGTAGGACACTTGAGTGACTGACTATAGGCCAAGTGAGAGATTGTTGGACAGTTATGACCCATAGAGTCACTATTTGTACAAATCATGGTGTTGTTGTATAAATTAACTATGTGACAAAGGAAATTGCTCTTTTATCATTTGTGATTAGATCACCAAGATGTATAAATGATGAAAGGTCCATATGATTAGTTAATGGATTACGATGATATGAGATAGTATCAATCCACAAAGGTTTAATCATTAAATATCCCTAGTCGTAGTATTATCGAGATTGGACATCGATAATACGGAATAGACTAATATTACACTTGTGCGTGTTATGGGAGTATAACGGCATAGTTCTCATATATTTGGGTATAAGATACTCATGCAAGTGTAGTATGAGATTGTGTTTTACCAATGGTACGGAAAAACAGCTTCGTTCTGGATAGACCCCTCAGAATTCCATTGGTAGTATGACTATGTGTCTATGGAAGTCCGAATCAGGGTAGGTGTATTTGGTCTTAACTTGAGACTTGCACCGCTAATACTTGTGACAATCAATATACTTTGATTTTGGTCGTCCAGGGCTTTAACATGTTCTGTGTACGCCTGTTCTGGGTATATTGAGAATCGTAGTGTATTGGGTGTGATGTCGAGATGGAAGTATCACTCCAGTCATAGTGGAGACGATGATCACGTAGGATACAGAACTGGTTTTCTTATGTACTGCAGTCATCGGGATAAAATGACTAGGTCATGTTTATCCGATATAGAGACTAGTTATCAGAGATCTGATATGTGCTTCGTACGGGGCAGACACAATTCCAGCCCCAGGCCTTGCACGTGACATTCGATACTGGATCGAAATACGCAATAGTACGTATACTACACCTGATATAGATCACATATTCCTGTAAGGATATTTCTGGAGAATTGGGTAGGCATGGCGCTTTGCTAGAAGCCAACATTGTCTTGTAAATCGGTACAAACGTAGTACTAGGTACGTACGTGTTCGGATAGTCCGACGACCGGATTTACTGCCAACATATCCGGGGATCTCATGGGTCGCTTCCCGAAGATTCACCGATGACGTATGACTCGCACTTTATTAATCTGGGATTAATTAGATGAGAGAGAAAATTAATCTGGGATTAATTGCGGAGATATTTTATCTGGGATAAAATATCAATTAAAGAGAGAGAACGATTAATTTGGAATTAATTGATAAATATTATATTCGATATATTATACGAAATTGGATTTCGACGCGGAATTGAAACTAGATTTTATTTCGGGCGAACGAGTTAATTTAGAATTAATTCATAATCGACGTGAATAATTATTTTGCTAGGTATAATTATTTAATTACGTCGCAACGGAAAATTCGTTAATTTAGAATTAGCGAACCCGAGCCCGGGAGTGTTTGCGGGCGCACTCGCATTTCGAATTCGAGTGCGACCCACAAGTCACATCAATCGTCAAATCACTAGTCAATCGATTGATGTGATGTCTAGTCACTTTGAGTGATTTGACAACTTGTCATGAGTGATGTGAATAGTGATGGAATGGTTGTTGGCATTAATGCCTTTGACTTTTATAAAATGGTAATTGTTTTGGAAATAAAAATAAACCAAATACATAAACATTTTTTCCTCTCTCTCTTTCATGATTCACGGTTTGGAACCATTTCCCTCATTCTCTCCCATTCGGCTTTTGAAGCCATTTTTCTTCTTGTTTCTTGCTTGGCCGAGTAAAAAGGAGAAGCCAAAGAGAAAATTGTGGCAATTTTCTTGTGCTAGCACACTTAAGGGTCATCCTAAGGTGATAGGGAACCGCATTTGTGAGCATGGAATTACCTAATGAAGCTTGGAGCTTGGAGTATCCATGGAAGGGGCATGACCGAAAATCACAAGGACAACAAGGAGCAAAATCGAGAGCTTCAAGGGAGCTTGGAGGAATTTTGTTCAACGCATCGCTAAGCCGTTCAATGTAAGTATTCCGTAACTTGTTTGATGTATTCACATGATGTTTCTATGCTTGAAATCGATCCCGGTTAGACCGTAGAAACCCAACAGAGAGATCTCTGCTTGTTATGAATCGTTGGGGCCCCACAGTGGGCGCCGAATTATAGACGCATAATTTATATTTTGGGGGCACCAATGATCCTGCAAAATAAAGGTAAACAATACATAGAGTAGCTACCCACCGGTGTGGTGGACACCATAGGCACTTCGACGCTCAAGTCAGTGATGGTGATAAACAAAAGGAAGGAAGAATAAGGCTAATGGTTACCTTGGTTTTCAGAGTTTGATTGCCGTGAGGGCGGTAGACCTGTGTTTAGGGAGAACTCGAGGGTACGAGAGGAAAAGCTCGAGTTGTTGAGTTAGAACTTGAGTTCTTGAGTATTGAATCTTCAGTACCTCAATCCCTTAGACTCCCTCTCCTTTTATAGGTTGTGAAGTAGCCTCTTAGTCGATTTATGATTCATTTGAGTAGTTGAATTTCAATCATTTTAGGAGAGAGTTGTGGAGTTGGGATTGAATTAGGAGTACCAGATGTCCTGGGATTATGTGTAATCCCAATTAGACTTGGATTGGTCAAGTACTTAATTCTCTTGTTGGAAAAAAGATTATGACTAATATGGTATGTGGTTCCTTGGAGGCCTTCTGGGTCATATGGGCCTCCTACCTTTATGGGTATTCGGGCTCGTGGGCCCTATATATGAGTCATGCACAAACTCATCTTTTAGTAACTAGATTCGTATGAATTGAGCTTCAGTGGCTGCCCAAAATGCTATTCTAGGCCAGATGAAGGTCATGGGCCATGTTTTGGCATGAATCTGATACGCGAGCTTATGATATAATGGCATTTGGGTCATTGGCCCAAATTTGGCCTGTACAATCGGTGAAGAGTAACAAAAATATGATCCTGAAATTGGTTAAGGATCCAAGTAGTCTTTTGAAGGTTCATATAAATTAGAGGTGGTAAATCATGGAGACAATCTACACAGATAGTCAGTTGAGGTCCAAAATTTTGGTCCAAAATTAGGATTCTAAATTTGAAGAAATTTTAATTTTTTAAATATATAATATGACTTTTATATTTTTATTTATTGATTGGTATGAGGTCATATTTTAGGAATTCACATAAAATCCACAAAAGTCAGGATAACTTAGGTTCGCCCCTGCTTATAACGCAAAAAGAATCTCATGAGCATGATTAAAAGTGAAGAATACATATAGAGGTGAGCAACGATTCCAAATTTATCCAAAACTAGTTCGATTAGGTTTCAGAATCAGAACCGAATACTTTATGATAGGTTTTGATTCAGAGAGTATAAAACTGAAAAAATAAGTTTCCGATTTTGTATCTATAATTTATGGAATCAAAACCTACTCGTGGAAATGATTCTTAAAAACAAATATGGCTTTTTTATTTTTAAATTTCCATTGTAATTTAATAAACATTTGATTTAGTGTTAATTATAATTTATTACTTTTGTTGCAGTGATATTTCTGGGTTGGATTTTTAAGAGAGATGAGAATGTCAAGACTTGATCATATCGTATAAATGTTAGGTTTTGGTACATGAATGTCCAACTCCAACTATACTTGTCAAAATAAAAACAAAGAATATTATTATTTTAATTTGAAGAGCTCTTTATTGTTTTCCTCATAGATAATCATAACTTGTAATATGTAAATTGTAAATTTATATAATATTTTGTCAAAATAAGTCATTGAAGTTTGGTTGAATACAAGATAATTTTGGAACTAACTAAATCAGAACTGATACGGTAGATATCATATTTATAAGGTAAATTTTGGTTTCACAAACTAGGAACCGATTTTTATTGGAGTAGGTTTCCACTCATAACCAATAGGGTATCCTATTTCACTCACATAATGTACATATTGATTTTTTTTTTTCAGAATTATTATTATTATTATCATCATTGTTACTATTATTATGTAATAATAAGTGTTGTCGACAAATCATTCACTCCACATCAATATATGGGCAAAATTTGTACTCTTTCATAAAGAAAATTTTAGTTAATAAATAAAACAATAAGCAAGCAAGCTAGTATTTGGGATTTTGATAGCTTAGAATGGAAGTAATTGATACGGCTAAATTAAAAGAAAGAGACGATCAAAAGCTAGAATAGGAGCAAAGGCAACTGGGCATAAATTTTTTTTGTCTGTTTTGGGAAATGGAGGACCCCTCAGATCACGTGGAGTGGGAGATGATGAAACCCTAATTGAGTAATGGGGAATCCCAACAAAGACAAATAAATTGTCAATAACAAATCTCCTGTAATCCCCTCTCAACCAATTATCATCCATCTCCCACGTGGGACTGCTGGGCCCATCAATATCCCACCACCATCTCCCTTTTGTTATGATATGTGTTAGTGCTACTGCTACTGCTATTGCTGCCCCCTTCTTCATTATATATGATCATGTAACTTGCACCAAACTCTCATCATCATATGTATTATTCTAGCTTAGCTCTCTTTAATTATTATTATTATACATATACTTTTGATCTCTTGAAACTATAGCTAGCTAGAGAGGATCATGGGGGACTCTTCTTCTGCTTCTTACATACACATGGTAATTATTTGTTTAAGTTAACTTGGAAGCTGAAGATTTTTAATTTCTTGTTGGTGATTTGATCCTTTTTATGTTTGATTATCTTTGATGATCAAACATGCATTCTTCAATGAATATATAGGTGCAGCACTTGATAGAGAAGTGTTTGATATTCCGGATGACAAAAGAAGAATGCATGGAAGCTCTTTCTAAACATGCAAACATCAAACCTGTCATCACCTCCACTGGTAATTCATTTGTTTCTTTTTACTGGTTTAATTTTCTTGCTTTGTTTTTACTTAGCACACATGATTCTGATTTGTGAGAGGATTAACAAACAAACTTAATTATATCTCTTATATTTCATGAGTGATCAGTCAGTCATGAGTCTTGTAATTAATTATGAAAGCTGTCATGCAAAAGCCAAATTCAAGAAGCCCGTTTTAAAAATCTTCAGGGTTTTAATTTGTTTTTTAATTTTCTTCCTGAATGATGATCATCTCTTCAGAATTTCTAAATTGAACTTATAAATCTCCCTTGTTATCATAAAAAGCTTCCTGCTGCTGCATGTTTAAGACTCTGCCGCAGAGATCTTCTTGTGATATAACCAAAATTTTGATCCAGATGGATGGACAAAAATTTAATTTTAACAAAAAACAGAAAATACTCTTCATTTTCATAAAGATAAATAAAAATTATTACATTAACAAACCATATTTTTCATTAATATATAAAAGATATTTTAATAAAATTTTGAATTGACTGAGAAAACTTTTCCCTCTCGTTTCTATATGACTCCGCCGCTGCTTGGAGTGAGTAATAAACCTTCAATAGACTCTGCATGTATAATAAGCTTAAATTGAGCATCATGACTCTCTTTCAAAAAGATACGTAAATTTTTTAAAAAAATTATAATATCACTGTATGATTGTACTAATCCGCTAATGTATTTTATGCCAAAACGGCATTAATTTTGCATGTTGTATGTAGTATGGAATGAACTAGAGAAAGAAAACAAGGCGTTCTTTGAAGCATACACTCAATCTCAAAGCAAAGAAGATCGAATGTCGGAGGAAGAGACCAGTCAAATGATCCAAAACATGATCTCCGGTTCCTCCAAATCTCAATCTCAAAACGACGACGAATAGTAGCTAAGCTAGCTAACTTTATTCGTAAAAGATATATATATCTCCTCTCTCTCAAAACCCACAAAAATATAACTAGTTGTGAAAAAATTTATATGGGACTTGTCCTGAAACCATCAAATGAATAAATTTCTTTCCATTATTATTTCTTAATTTCAAATTTAATGTATATTTATCAAATCATTTCGTCCCACGCTCGTCCCTTTCTCACTAGGTAGATACTAAATAAACATTCATAACTATTGGTCCACTTTGCTCAAGCTTATACGGAAGAGCACGGATAATTGAACCAATCAAACAAAAAGGGGACGTCTTGTAATTTCGATTAGAAAAACAAGTTATCATCATGATGTGGCGAAATTTGATTGGATGTTCAGATTGGGTCATGACACCTGGAATCTTCCTGTGTCGTGGTAAAAGATTTGGCTTAATTTTGTATTGTAATGGACAGAGAATGGCATGTGATGGTATCTAGTCATTTGGTCATTTTGCTGTGTTACTAAAAGAAGCCAATTTTGTGGGGACTGTATTTATTTGTTTGCAGGTATGTATGTATGTATGTATGTATGTATGTATATATGCATGCATGCTATCGTCACAATCATATATGTACGTTTGTTTAGTATTTGAAGGCGATGCTATTGGTTTTCTGTGAGTCAATGGTCTAATTTCATCTTGTTTTCTTATCAACTTTCACATGATCATATGGTGAAATCTGTTTCATATGACAACAATGAAGGAAATTAAAGATAGTAATAAATACTATATTAAAACACAATAATGTATGATTGGGTTATTATACGGGTAACAATTTTGTTGTATTTTAAAATTTTCCGAACTAGAGATGGTTGAATCTCTCACCAGCTTGCAAATATTGTTAGCATTTGAGCTGGGATCATATTTTTATGTCTTTAATAATTAATTGGTCTAAGTGAAATTTTGTGCATATTTTTGAAGAACTTGGATCCAATGCTAGTGCTAAACTTCATATCTTCTACGTGTATTTTTAATAACAATGCACAATAAAATTCAGTTATATTTATATTATTATCTAATAATTATCAATCATAATTTTATAAAATACTCAGTTCAATAATAATCAAAGTCTATTTTTGAAAATTAAATGAAAATCAATCTAACCAACTCTATTGAAATAAGAGGCAGCACAAGCAACATTCAAATTCATTCAATTTTTGCTTTTTCTACTTTTGCAACACTTAATTTCTGTCCCTTAAGAGTGTGGCTTGGTGGTGTAGGGTCCGGAATCTCATCTTGAGGTCCTGGATTCGAATCCAGGTAGTATGTTTCTTGTAAAACACTTAATTTCTCTATTGTATTATTTCATGTCAATTTTTTTATGGCATTGTATGGCCTCAAAAGTAAGGTATCAAAACAAATGGGGATGAATAAGAAACTTAAATCTTCATAACTTGTCGGTGTGGCCTTGTCTAATCATCTTATTAGAGATTGTGGATTCAATACTCCTAAATGAGAATGAAGATTTGGAATCAATTTTTTTTCCTGTAATATCGGGGAAATTTCACATCATTTATATCAGGATCATTTGATCCCGATATGAATACGTGAGTAAACTGGTGCCACTACAAAAAATAAGCTCTTTAACGTCGAAATATTTCGACGCTAAAATAATAAACATTGACGCTAAAGAATATTAGCGTTTAAAATTTTCGTCACAAAAACATGAACGAGAAAGACAATTAGCGTCGAAACATAAAATTTCGAAGCTAAAATATGAAATTTGGCGTCCAAAACCTTTCGACGAAAAATGATATTTTTCGATGCTAATTTACATATTTTGCAACAAATATTTTCAACGCTAAATGACGGATTTTGGCGACGAATAGTTTTCGACGCTAAAGGATATAAAATATTAAAATATGAATATTATTTTATTAATTTTAGCATCGAATAATTCGACGCTAAAAGGGTATAAGAAATTTATTATTTAAGGTACTTTTGCTTCGAAACATTCGATTTTTTATTTTTAAAAAATATTATTATAAAAAATAAATTTCTTGAATACTAATACAATTATTTTTATTCCAATAATTATTTTTTTATTATAAATTAAATTTATAAATAAAATTTATTAAATAAAATAAATACATAGTGTATTTATAGTCTTTGCTGCTGTGAATGTTTATACAAATGAAAATAAAAATTATTGTTGCTGTGATGGAGGAGCGATCGAGCCCGATGCGTTCTGGTCGAGTGAGGCCTCCAACATCTGCCTAAAAGACCTCATCTCCTGATCAAACTCCTGCATCTTCGTTTGATGGTCCTCCTCGACCTGCAGTAGCTTCTCTTGAGTCTTCTTTAGCTCTTTCTGAGTGCTGATTAGTTGTTCTCGAAGGCACATGTCAGTTGGAGAAGAAACGATAGTGCGTCCAGATGACGTTGACTTCTTACGAGTGTCAAATCCGACGTTGTACGTTGTCTGGTTCTTGAAAACTAATTGCGACAACTCATCATCTGGTAGAGGGTCGGACCATGTCTCCTTAGCTTGTAGTCGGACCTCCACCATTTCGTTCTGTTAAAAAAAAGTAAAGTTAATGTTTGAACTTGAAAAGAAAAAATTAAATTTAAAAATATATTAAATTTATTTTAAATACTTTTACTTACGTAGCAGTGTTCGACTTCTTCATTGATCCATTTCTTCTTCTCATTATAATGCGTCGCTCGGAAAAACTCCAGAAATGACTGCACCTCACCTATGTTACTCTGCAAAAATAAATAAATAAATAAATAAATAAAGTGATTGTTTGGTAAAATTAATGAAATGTTAAAAAATAGTTTAGGATATGTACATCAAAATGTTCGGCACAATGTTGGGAAAATAGCTTGAAGCCTCCACGATGGTTAAAACACAGGTGATTGCGATTCTCCGTATTTGCGTGACATTTATTCTGCATTTAACAACATTGTAAGTAACAAAAACGAGGAGAATAATCAATTTCGTATTAATTTAAAAAATCACCTCGTGTTTCTCGCTCGACTAAAGCTCACACAAGAATGTCCAATGTTCCTCCTCTATATAATAAGGCTTGTGTTGTGGAGCGTCCAAAGTCACATGTTCATCAAATATCGGTTTTAGGACTTTTGTCCTAAAATCCTTATAACTCTTCCCCATGTGGTGGTCAAGATACTTCAAGACGTTTGATTTGTTCTGGTCCACGTCAAACCACTCCTGTAGAAATAGCAACCAATTACAAATTAAATATAAAATATTAATTTAAAGATAACGAAAAATAACTAAAACTCAACACTATAAATTTACTCACAAGTTGCGTCGGGAAAAACTGGTTGATTTTCGTCTCTCACGAGATCTTTCTCCAAGAAACGTAGTTTTGGGGAGCTTTAAACCGAGTAGCAACACTTATGGCATTGGTAAACAATGAAGAATGTTGCCCGATCTGTCTTTCTCCATCATCTGATATCTCTATCTGGGTGCGGCTGTGAGCCTTAACGTGCTTAACCAACCTCAGGCCACATGTGAGTCCTCGAGCATTCGTTGTACTTGACTCACATATACTAGCAAAGACTCCAAGAGTAGCCTCTGTCATTGTAGATGTAGATAGAGTCAAATTTTCGCGTTTGTGATAACCCGGTGCCATCTATAAAATAATAAACCAAAAATTTATCTGTAACTATCAATATAAGTCTATGTTTGAAATACTATTTGTATACTTATGAGTAAAGCTCGTGAGGGTTTACAAAAACGATACCCATAAACAACATGACAAACACACAATCATACATTTGTATATGTATGGTAATAGCAGCACTAGCAAGCTGTTGCTATTACTAACAGCAACAGAAAATTGCTGGTGCTAGCCATACAAAAATATATAAATAACATTCAAAATTTTTAGCCACCCACAAGCTTAGATTCTTTGTGATAACAAAAAGATATAGCTAGCATTCAAGAAATCTGTCATAGGGTCCACAAACATTTGAATTAAGAAACAAAATGACATGATTAAATCATAAAAAGTTCTAATTAAATCACAAGTATAATGAATAAAATATCAGGAGGTATAATTTATATTATTTAACCTTGCATAACTAGACTAACTTTGAGCAACCTCCTAAACAATCCATCTATCATTATGTCGAAATCACACACACTCTAAAGTATATTATTAAAGCCACACTTACGAACTCTACCACCAGGAAATTTAAAAATTCACATTATATTTATTGGAGCCGGTGATTGGAGTGCCAATCCGAATATTGTATTGTATATTTTATTATTTATTAATAAAATAACTATATTTTTATTTCATACCTTATTAATGATATTGTCATTATGCTTATTAAATTGATGTATAAATATGCTATGAATGACATCGACCTTAGAATAATCTTGTAGTAATACCGGACATTAGATGGTCTGACATTGGGATAAGTATTATTATTATTATAAACTATTCTTAAAGTAAATATTCATAGTCGTTGGTTTTGGAATACAGTCGAATTCCTATAACCTAGAAGACTAGCACATGTCGTATGAAATTGGAGTTCCAATGGTTTAAACCTGATGTACCATGAGCTTTGGAAGCTCATATAGACATGTGCGTATTGGTTGGACCGAATATTGAATGACTCACATGTGATTCCTAATAGTTTGAAGTACACACCATTGTCAATAGGAATCTCATCGAGTCGAGTAGCAGATGTGTGTTAGGGTTGGTGCTCGGGGTACCAATTCAGATCGTATTTATATCAGATTCATGAATACGAACAATTCTTTTTTCTATAATATTACTTACTTAATGGTAGCACCTCTTGTTTTTTATATACTTATTAGATCTAATTACGATTAGATTGAAACTAAATATGATTTAGTGATATGTATGTATTAGACAAAGATCCTAGAATTTACAACATAGTGCGCAATTACAACGTAGTTTGTAATTGACATTAGGAAGCGTCACTATAAGTTGTATATTCTCAAATAAAGTTCATGGTCAAGATTTACTAACACGAGTCGGTTAGTAAAATCCGGTGAGACCAGTACATGTAGTATATCGAGACTTGGTCCGATGGTTTATCCCAATGAACCATGAGTCTTGGGAGACTCGTATAGACATGTAGGTGTTTATTTGATAAATACTGAACGACTCACCGAAGATTTCCTAATAGATGATATACCAACGTCAACAAGAATTTTCTCGAGTCGAGTAGTATAGTGGTCATTCGACTTGAGATACCACTGTGGATATATGAGATATCATCTACACTTTGATGGCAGTCATGTCGCCGATATATTTAGATCAGACCTCTGCCTGTTCGTTGGGTGTGGACTAATGCTCATGATATCCTGTGAGTATCAGATAGAATCCGTCAATCCTGTGTATATGGCATAGGTATCATGTACGTATTTGCGATCTAGTAAATCAATGGTCGTGGTGTACTTTGGAAGCGAGTTCCGAGTGTTATTTAGAGATCATAAATTTAAAAGTCGACTATATTATACCTTATGGATTTGGCGTTTTTATCTATATCCCAAGTATAATATTGATAGCCTGTGACAGAGGGATTATACATATGCAATGACCTCGGCTTGCATAGTTTAGCGAGATTATCCGTGGTCATCATAATTCATGAGAGGGTGAATTATGGACACGAAATTGGATTCCGTGACGGATAAACCTAAACTTAGAGAGTCCCACAATATGAAGTGTACTCATTGAGCACTTGGGCAACACGTTATGAATAATATATATTATTCATAATACTTCACTGAATTAAATGAGTTAATTCGAATCGTTTAATCGGTTAAATGAAAATACATGCATTAGAGGATTTTGGTCAATTAATAATTAATATGTATTTGTATTTGATACAAAATTTGATTTGATACATATTAATTAATTGTCAAATAAGATTTTGACACATGCCATTATATATGTATATTTATTTAATGTAAATAAAAATACATATATAATAATAATCGCATTAATTAATTATTTAGATGTTTAAATGTTAAATATCTAGATAATTAAATTATTTCAATATTACATAAATGTTATGTAATATGTTTGATTATTATTGGTTACATGTGGCATGATTCTATTAATCTTAAAGTTTACAAATTGGATTTGTTAACTTAAAGCTTATTATTATTTTATTTGATTAAAATGACCAAATTGCCCTTCCCTAAGTCGGTTTTGGCTTGTATTTAAAGTGAAATTTTTTTTGTTTCTCTTTCATAATTCCTTCAATGGACGAAACCTCCATAGACAAAAGCTCCCAAATTTTGTTTGAAGAAACAAGTGAAGAAATGAAGAAAGAGTTTAAGGAAATTAGGAGATTTGGAGGTAATCTTCATAACTCTTAAACTTAGAAAGTTTGTTTCTTATTCTTGAGCATCTAGACAAGTTATAGGGTTTCTTCCTTTCTTATATTTTGGGACTTTTTGATTTTGTGGATGGATTTGGAGGCTTAATGCATGCGTGAAGTTAGATTGAATGATATTAGTGTAATATTAGTTCAATTTTATCATTTGATGAATTGTTGCCATTCTAGAGTATTATGACCACTCTTGTAACTCCTAGAATTGTTCTTGGGTTCTTCATTTGTGGTGACTTTGGTTGGTGTAAATATTAATATGATTAATGTTGAGAAAATTTGATTTAAAACATGAAATATGATATTTTAGTTACCAAATCAGATCTAAAAATTCTGTGACTTTGATGATGAAAAGCATGTTTTATAAATGTATTGGATGTGTTTTGGCCATTGGAACAATTACCGGAAATTATTTTGGAGTTGAAGGCGTTACCAGGAGAGTTTCGGGCTTACCGGGTGTCCGCTATCCAAATAGTGAATTGGTTACTGTTCGGGCAGCCCATTAACTGCCCATATACTATTGGAGCTGACCTGGGCAGCCCTCTGTGTAATGGTTGGTCAGTTCGGACAAAAATGTATTTTATGCCATTTTGTGGAAAAACGTTTTCATAAAAGTTTCGCAATGTTTCTAACTTATTTATGTCGTTATTTGATATCAAATAAATATAATTAGGTGAAATATGAATGAATTATTTATATTGGATATTGAATAATTTATTCGGTAACTTTAAAAGTCTTAAAGTTACGATGTTGCCCGAACCGCGCGCTTCCGCTGCTCCTGCGCTAAAACCCCAACAAAAATGGTATCAGAGTAGGTCTGATCCTTCATCCATTACATTTGTCATGCTTGATATAGTTATATAATCTAATTTTGATATTTTCACATGCATGTAATTTAGACGTTTCTTAATTTTTTGGTTCTACGTTAACGGAAAACATAACACAAATTTAATGGTTAAGTTAAATTAAGTTATGTTTTCCCAGGTAGAATTGAACTGTTGAGAATCTGATCTAAATTTAAATCTGCATTTGATGTAGAGTAGAACCTCTTTAGGAATATCTCCGCTTAAATAAGGCGTTAAAGTAATTAGTATTAGGAATACTTGTTTCTTGGTCTGCCTTGTCAGTATGGATGCAAATGATTTCCTGATGCTGTAGCTGTATCGTGCCAAAGCTGTGCAGTTATGGCTGATGGTAGTTCATTTAGGCTGGTAGAACTTATATGATAAGAGACAAATTCAAGTGAAAGTGGAAATCCTGAACGTGCCAAAGCTGTCAGGACTACATCGGTAGCTTGAGTTTGTCACTGACAAGTGAAGCCTTGATACACCTCCTTGTGAACGTGCCAAAGCTGTCATAATGAGAAACGACCAGGACCAAAATCAGGAGTCACAGTGAGTGTGATTGACAATGAATTGTCTACATGTGAATATACGTAGGCGAGAACGTGCCAAAGCTGTGAGTCAAAATATATTCATGGGGTCCACTTCTCACTATGGAATTCAATTTAATTATTGGATTCCCATTTTCCGTTGGGGATTACGGTATTATGTAAAGTAGTGGGAGGCACTGCTGGGTTAAGAATCCATAACTAAAACAGTGTGTAATATTATGAAAATTGCCGCTTATATTTCCTTGTTTTATATTGTTGATAGAATTGAACTTTTAATCCACTGTATGCATATTATATATATATATATATATATATATATATATATATATATATATATATATATATATATGTTTTCTGACTTTCCTTATGGTTGCAGATTTCTAGAATAGGTTCTAGATTTAGAGTAGGTTTGGATATTGTTAGATTAGACAAAATAATTGGGAACTATTGTTCCAATTTTCTCGAAAAATCAAGATGGTTAGTGACTTAGTTACTAAGTCACATTAGGTAATCTAAATAGATATTTATTTTATGATATAATAGTCTATGGAGAATAGTTTCTTTTACAGTAAGAATTGACCTGAATTAGTTCATGTCTCGAGATTCTTGACTGGCATTAAGAAAACCATATTAGGTATTTGTTTATCTGATAATGAAGTTTCTTGGCTTTAGTGACCTCTAGAGGTAGTGTGTTCTACACAATTTGCTAATCAATTATTTGAAATTGTTGTGAATAGTTGAAGGCAAATAATAAAGCTAAAAAGAGATGCGTATAGTTATCTGTAGAGAATATCGATTTTCACAACACGAGAACTATATGTATTGGATACTAGATCTCCCGTCTAGTTATTTAAAATAGTATTTAATGATTGTTTTGATATTTGATATAAGAACTTGTGACTATTAGATAGTTACTTGTTCTTTATAAACAATTATTTCATATTTTAATATGACTATTAGTGTCATTAATGAAGAGATAAACATTAAGAAAAATATTCAGTTAAGTAAATAACTTAGAACAGTGTTTTATGAGATTTTGTCACTTAAGCATTAAATGCCTATTCCGTATGGTAAAGGATGGTCTGATACAAGATTACACCATATATCCTTATCCATTTAATGAATATTGTATTTAGGAAGTGATTAAATCTCATTTAACCAATGACCGTCATTGGACCACAATATTTATTAAACTAATACATTAGATGCATGTAGTTTAATGAATTATAAATTGCCTTGAGTAATTTTCTTTACTTCATAATATGGTTAATGAGTAGTCATGACTTAGTTACGTGTTTCTAAAAGAACGTATATTGAACGTCTTGAATGGTTCGAGAACATTCAATATGTTTCTAATGAAAAGTGGATAGAATATTTTGAATAGTTCAAAGATATTCGATTTGAAGTTTTGAAAACTATATCTTTAAAATTCATCATGAGTATTTGAATTGTTCAAAGATGTTTGATATGATCAAACATATGAATTTATGGCAATTATTTCTAAGATTATTCAATGAATATGATTCTTACTCAATATTATTCTTCTACGATTCCATCGTTATGGAATTGGCTAGATGGAGGAATCGAATCTTATACGATTTGATTCGTTTGATATTGAGTGTTACCGAATTAGTTTCAATACTCTTGGGGATATGCTCCAGTAACACTAATTTATCATTCTAATTAATGTTCCATTAGTTTCTACAGTTACGTATATGATATGTATACGTAGAAAATTCGAATCTTGTAAAGTTTGAGATTTGAATCTCTCTTTTGTATAATGGTTATATAATTGAAAGTACTTGCGCCTCGGAGGTACAAGTAAAAGTTTATCATTTATTCTATTTAATATAATATTATATTGATAGAACATCTTTTCTATGATCCCGAGTAATAAAATTGT
Organism: Zanthoxylum bungeanum; assembly: GCA_019454045.1. NCBI lineage: Eukaryota > Viridiplantae > Streptophyta > Magnoliopsida > Sapindales > Rutaceae > Zanthoxylum > Zanthoxylum bungeanum. The sequence goes on from SKCR01031878.1 coordinate 157,310, forward strand.
TTTATTATTTGGTGTGTAACATCAGATGTTGACCAATGTAGAAAAAACTTGACTTGATGAAATCAAATGTGACCGTGATAAACTATAAATGGAATTACATAATTAATAAGATGAAAAGACCCTTATAAAGCTTCCATATAAGTCCAATAGGATGTCAGAATCATTTGCGAAGTATTTGATACTTAATGATTCTACTGTTTTCTTATCAAAGAAAATTATCCTAGAACTTATAGTGGGAGTGATATTTGATATCGATTTCAGAAGTTAGCATTGAATCATGGATTTAAGATTGTTTGTAGCTTACTACGATCAAGTTTTTGAACTTGATTAAGTTTTCATTATGAATCGTTCATAAAATGTGCAAATTATTTGCGCAGCAAAAGTAAAGTGAGCTTATTAAAGGTTTGACCTTTATAGTATAACAGTGAGAAATGTTATACTCAACAATCTATTGTATATTATGAGGAAACTTGTCTCTAGTCACAGTGATTGAACAATTAAGGATATGTTGGTTAATATTGATATTAAACTATGTATTTTAGCTAATGAATGCAAAGTGGCATTCATGAATGGTTTCTTCAAATAAGAGATTCATTGTGGTTTCTTTGTTTGAAGAGTTCATTATAGAATGGCCCTGGAGTTTTTATTATGCTAAGATCACAATGTGATATACTAGCTTATAGAGCCTATTGTAGACTCAGATAAGCTTTCCAGAAATCTGTGTTCTCTAACTTTGATAACAGTCAGATTGTCTGACTTTATCAAAGTATAGAGGATACAAAAGTGATAGTGGGGTTAGTGGGAGCGTATAAATTTTCTTTCTAGTATTGTATATCATAACGACATTATCATTGTTAGTGTAATAATGAGATGTTTGTAAGGTAAAAGGTTTACCTAAGTCTTATTTTCTCCGTGAAAGCAGTGAGAGTAGTCTCTGTTATATTTGATATAAAGTTTTTTTATATATGATATAAAATAAGAGACTTATGAGATACTCCCATTAGTCGTGCATTAGATATGATCTAATAAAGGACACAACAAGACTATTTGTGTGACAATTAGTATAATTGTCTGATAATTAGTGTGTCTCTTGTATATAATATTCATCTTTCGTAAAAGATGATTCCTTTGTCGAAAGAGAAATTGATTTGAATGTCTAGTCAATCTTATGCATCATAGGATGATGGCATAATGAATACTATATTATGTATGATTAAAGATATCAATTTAATCGTAATTGTTATGAGTTATTTTTGATACATGTAGACCATATTATGGGTCTTGAAACATGTTCTTTGTTATCTTGGAGATATTAAGAATGAATTTCTTATTCATGGAGAATATAGCCTGCAACCATTAGGGTCAAATTAGTTTTGAGTCTAATTATGACATTAGAAGGTCTAAGTCATATAGAGTCAGAAAAGATGCAGTGGAAGTGTCACAGATGATTCTATTATGTTAGTGGAATTAGTTGTAACTTATGAAGTATTGACTTATGAAGTTGCATAGTGACCTTATAGATTAGAAGTTTGATATTAGTATTGTGTTTGCAGTTGTCTACATAGTATTGTGGACCTGATCCCTAAATATTTGGACAATTCAGTAGTTATAGCACAATATTGATGTCGCATCTGAGTCATATTCATGTATAACTTAGGTTATACAATATATGAATGATGCTGGCTAAAGGAAACGATTGGGTTTCACTACAAGAAAAAAGGCCTTTACTGACACTAAGGTTAGTGACACTAGGCTAAAAGTGTCAGAAACGACGTGTAAATGGGCCTATTTCCGTGTTTTTCACTTAAATATCAATAATTACTGACACTATGGTATCAGCGATTTTAGTGTCAGTAATTACTATTACAATAGTATCAGTAAGAAATAAAAAAAAAAAAAAACGCGTAGTCGTCTGGAGTCGAACCAACACCTCGCGGAAGTGATGTTTTTCGCATATATTACTGACACTAGAGTATCAGTAAATTTAGTGTCAGTAATTAATGATACCTTAGTATCAGTAAAAAAATTAAAAAAAAAATTATTTCCTTAAGTCTGCTGGGACTCGAAATTGTAACCATTGATATAAATTTTTTTTTTATTGTAAGGCTTTACCACTGGGCCAAATCGTGACTTTTGTTCCTTAAACCGCGGTTTATAAAAATATATATGTATTTGTCGGGTCAAAACCTGAACCGTAGTTACCAAATCAATCTTAGTAATTTAGGGTTCCTCTCATTCCCACCGGTCGTGTAGGTTTTCTACCTCTGCAAATCGTACGCATTTACACGCTCTAATTGATCTGTCATTCTTTGCAAAATTCCCAAATTAAAATATCCTCAGGGTTCCTAAGAAAAGACAATGAAACAAAACCCCCAAATTGAATGCAAATGAAATTAAAATCTCCCCTCAAGACTTTAGTAAAAACCTAGGGTTTTATTTTCCATTTTACTCGATCCGATACGTTTTGTAATCGAGATTCAAGTTGTGTTGTGCCTGATTCGAGCATCTGATTGGTCGATCTGGTCATGGATTCTCGAGATTCAGCGCAATCGACGGCCTCTGTTAATAACTCCATTGAAGACGACGGCGGCGTTTTATCCGTCACTGCCACTCTTGCTAAAGAAGCCGCTCTCTACTTTCAGTATCGTAAGTTCGATGAGTGCCTCGATTTGCTCAAACAACTGTTGGAGAAGAAGCCCGATGATCCTAAGGTGATTTTAACACTTATCTTTAATGCTTGATGATTGGATCTCCTTACTTGTTTTTCTGGTTTACTGTTGGAAAAGATACGCCTTTGATTGAAATCTTAAAATGTGAGTGAATTGAGAAAGTAGATTTGTTGGAAGACTGAGCATGACTGTTATTAAGCACTAGAGTAAGTGTCTCTGTGAGCTAAGAAACTATTTTTAGCAGAGTTACAAAGTTATGATACTGTGGGACACAGGAAACTGAGCGACGCCGTTCCTAGGCTCGCGGCCTAGTTGGGAAAGATTACATAACATGGAGTCGCCACCCGGTGTGAACCGGGACAAAGATTTAAGGCCGCACTCACCCCTCGCAAGGGAAGACCTCAAACCGTTGGGTTCGGAATGGTCCCTTACTTATGTCACTTGTAATGAAAGGATTTATATAATAATTTAAACAAGCTGAAGTAACAATTATTTCTAGGGGTATCATGCTTCTAAAGTCACATTTATAAATTAAAATATGCGCCTAAATATACGTGTATTTCATATATAAGATTGCATGCTTAACATATATCAAGATAGCAACTAACGTACATCTTTACTTGCATATCATATTCAGGAAAAACACAAGCACACATATTATCCATACAAGCACACGTATGGGCACTTTTCCAAGTGGTACGTGGAATTGTAGCCCAAGTACAGACCGCACTACCGTCCATTCGGAATCGGCTACGGAATTTACGTCTGGGTTTCCATCCGATATACCGCAAGAAATAATACCCAAATGTTATCATGACACGAGCATATGAATGGTAATACATCGACACATTTGTATAAGAAAGATCAACCAATAGGCAATCATGCATGAATATAATAAGACACTCAGTTCAGTGTGTGCACGTTCGTGTAGCGTTCGTAAACGCGTTCGAACGGAAATGAAACAGAATGCTCGCGTTCGAGTAGCGTTCGTAAACGCGTTCGAACGGAAATGAAACAGAATGTTCACGTTCGAGTAGCGTTCGTAAACGCGTTCGAACGGAAATGAAACAGAATGTTCACGTTCGAGTAGCGTTCGTAAACGCGTTCGAACGGGAATGAAACAGAATGCTCACGTTCGTATGGCGTTTGTTAACGCGTTCGAACGGAAATGAAACAGAATACTCACGTTCGAGTAGCGTTCGTAAACGCGTTCGAACGGAAAGGAGACCTGATGCATGATAAGGCAAAATGTATGCACGTTCGAGTTGCGTTTGCAAACGCGTTCGAACGGACACGGACTGATGCATGAAATATGATGCAATACAGAAAATAAAAGGGCGCGGCGAAGCACTGCCGTAAAGGTGACCTTTTGGGGCTCTTGATCTCTCAAAGAGAGAACCTTTAGACCAACATACTAAGCCCATGCGCGTCACATCACACATACAAGAATAGAACCAATCATATCAACCAAGTATGCCCGATTGAACATATCTTACATCCAATCTGAACACACATCAACCGGCGCGGCAAAGCATCGTGGTAAAGGGCTTTTAGCCCCTCCCCGTAGGGGATCTCACAGCACACTTACTAAGCCCATGCACTCGATTGACTTATACATACAAAAATAAAGATAACAATATCAAACTAAGTATGCCCGATTGAACGTATCTCGCGTCCAACCGAACATACATCAACCGACGCGGCGAAGTAGTGTCACGAAGGTGGCCTTTTCGGCTCTTTGTTCTCCTAAATGGAGGACCTTTGGACTAACTCACTAAGCCCATGCGCTTGGTTGAATCATGCATAACTAACGACATATTGAGTTTAGGTAAAACAAACTAAATAAACAAGAGCAACACAACAAATGAAAGATGGTGTCGTTTACCCAAGCGGTACGTGGAATTGTGGCCCGAGTACAGATCATATTACCGTCCATTCGGAATCGGCTATGAAATTTATGTCCGGGTTTCCATCCGATATACCGCGAGAGTTGACACCTCTCTCATTCATCCAATACCCACAACACGTCATACACACAATGGAACCAAAAATACAGAAAATATAATCAAAATAAATGGCCGGAAAGTAAAAAGAAAAATGTGAAAGATACCCTCAGGTCTAACCTTTTAAGTCGTCTCTCGGACTCACGTTCCACGAAGATCGAAAGGGGGTAAAAGCTCCGCAACTTTTCTGGTCTGCAGGTTCAACGTCCTAGCTCACTGTTTCACCGCTTTGCTTACGATTCGAACTCCGTTCTGCTCCTATTCGGCTCCTGTTTTGCTGCTCACTGCACGGGCTACCTGTTTCAATGTTTTCAAAGAACTATTCCAAGTTGTGTGGGTTCTTAGTGCAATTAAATATGATTATTTTTAAGGTTATCAATGAAGTTTTTATGTTACTGTTTTTTTAGGATTTTGGGACTGCTTTGGGAGGATTTTCGGTGGTGGTTAGGGATTGTTTTGGTGTGATTTTCGGTGGTGTGAGAGTGAGGATCAAGGGAGTGATATGCTTGTGATGTCTAGGATTTCTTGCTATAATCTTGTGTGAATTGTGTGTATGAGCTAGGAGAGAGATTGATGGGGGATGGTTTGGTCATGTTTATATAGAGGAGAGGTGGGTTTGGCCTTGTGTCACAAGGAAGGGATTTTGTCATCAAAAAGAGGATTTGATTTTGTGTTCAACAAGGAAAGGATTAGATTGAGGGGGACAAAATAATTTAAGTTAGGAAGTTGTAATATTTAATTTGTGTTGGTTAAGGAAAACAAATATTTTATATTGGTAAATATCTTATTAGATTAGGAAGTCAAATATATGATTGGCTTTAATTGGTTAGGATTGATTTTAATTTGGTATGATTATATTTTGATTTAGTATGTGATTTGTTTAATTTAGGCATGATTTTAGTTTAAGTTGGTAATTGTTTATTTTAATTGGTAAATGGTTTAAATGTTTTATTTTAATGCTTAATATTTAATTTAATATTCATTTAATTTGGGATGTGTTTTATGGGCTTTGGGGAGCTAAATGGGCTGGGGTGTGAGGCTAGCAGCAAAACCAGAATTACCGGCTCCGTTCGAACGCCTCATCGCACGTGACACGAACGTCCGCAATCTGCACGAGGTTCGAACGAAGTAACGAACGCAGCACCAACGAAGACAGTGAGCTTGTTTATTCCGAATTCCCCCTTCCGATATCCGTTTCCCGCGGCTTTCATGACTCAAAAGGTAGTGCCTCCAAATGAGGCTCATCATCGGGTTTCACATGCAAAAATGCAATGCCTACAGTCGCCCCCACTTTGATGGGACTTGTGCAGTGTGTGACTTTGAACAATCCTATCAAAGTTATGCAATGCATTTTACTTACCTGGTTAGCTAGCTGTCTCGAGCTGAGCTGATACTGCAGTGGACCTCGATCCTGAGACGCGTCTCGATGCTGCTGATGATGTGGTCTCGAACCTGGGACGCATCCCGAAAGTGATGATGCAGTGGACCTCGATCCTGGGACGCATCCCAATAGCTGCAACCGACAACGGGGGCCTCGACCCTGGGACGCATCCCAATACCGCTGACAAAATGTGGGCCTCGACCCTGGGACGCATCCCGAAAGTGATGATGCAGTGGACCTTGATCCTGGGACGCATCCCAATAGCTGCAACCGACAACGGGGGCCTCGACCCTGGGACGCATCCCAATACCGCTGACAAAATGTGGGCCTCGACCCTGGGACGCATCCCGAAAGTGATGATGCAGTGGACCTCGATCCTGGGACGCATCCCAATAGCTGCAACCGACAACGGGGGCCTCGACCCTGGGACGCATCCCAATACCGCTGACAAAATGTGGGCCTCGACCCTGGGACGCATCCCGAAAGTGATGATGTGGAGCTTCGCTCCTCAGCCGATATGGGCTTCGCCCCCAAGCTGACATGATGTGATGTGGAGCCTCGCTCCTCAACCGATATGGGCTTCGCCCCCAAGCTGACATGATGCGACCCCTGGTTCATTCCCGAAGTGAGCTGAGGGTCTTGTTCCCATTTTTAGCTGAGGGTCTTGTTCCCTGAATTGTTGAGTGTTGGGTTTTGTTCCCGTGGGTCTTGTTCCCATTGTGAGCTGAGGGTCTTGTTCCCTGAATTGTTGACATGAGGCTTTCTTCCCCTTGAGCTTTGTTCTCAACTATACTGATATGAGGCTTTCTTCCTCTTGAGCTTGTAGGCTTTCTTCCTGAACTATTACTGAATGTGGGCTTTATTCCCGTACTGAGCTGGATGCAGGCTTTCTTCCTGAACCGTTACTGTGAGGTGTTCATTCTCGAACTATTCTGTGAGTTGGTCCATTCCCGAACCTTTACTGTGAGGTGTTCATTCTCGAACTATGCTTCCATTCTTGGAGTGCCATTCCCGGCTTGTTCATTCTTGAACTGTCCATTCCCGGACCATATCTCCATTCTCGGAGTGTCATTTCAGATTTGTTCATTCTTGAACTCTGCTCCATTCTTGGATTGCCATTCTCGGCTTGTTTATTCTTGAACTGTCCATTCCCGGACTATATCTCCATTCTCGGAGTGTCATTTCCGACTTGTTCATTCTTGAACTGCCCATTCCCGGACTATATCTCCATTCTCGGAGTGCCATTCTTGGCAGAATTGATCTGATGTAATATGGGCCTCGACCCCAGAATGCCATACCCGGCAATGCTGATACTGATGTAATGTGGGCCTCGACCCTGGGACTCATTCCCAAACTGTGTTTGATGTGGGCCTCGACCCTGGGACTCATCCCCAAAACTGATGTTGAAGTGGGCCTCGGCCCCAACTGCTACTGACATGGCCTCGCCCCCAGATTGATGCTGATGTGGGCCTCGACCCTTGGGACTCATCCCCAAAACTGATTGCTGAAGTGGGCCTCGGCCCCAACTGCTACTGTCATGGGCCTCGCCCCCAGATTGATGCTGATGTGGGCCTCGACCCTCGGATTCATTCCAAAATTTTGCTGATGCGGGCCTCGGCCCTGGGATTCATTCCCTGGATCCATTCCAAAATTCTGCTGATGTGGGCCTCGACCCTGGGATTCATTCCCTGGATTCATTCCAAAATTCTGCTGATGTGGGCCTCGACCCTGGGATTCATTCCCTGGATTCATTCAAAAATTCTGTTGATGTGGGCCTCGACCCTGGGATTCATTCCCTGCTGCGTTTGACGTGGGCCTCGACCCTGGGACTCATCCCCAAAACTGATTGCTGAAGTGGGCCTCGGCCCCAACTGCTACTGACATGGGCCTCGCCCCCAGACTACGGGCCTCGCCCCAAGACTGATACTGATGTGGGCCTCGCCCACAGAATGATGTGGGCTTCGCCCTAAACTGATATTGATATGGGCCTCGCCCCCAGACTGATACTGACATGGGCCTCGCCCCCAGACTGATACTGATATGGGCCTCGCCCCTGTGACTCATTTCTGAAATTGCTGACATGGGCCTCAACCCCGTGATTCATTCCAACACTCTGACGATGTGGGCCTCGACCCTGGGATTCATCCCCAAAACTACTACTCACATGTTACTGATTCTGGTTGTCTTGTCTTTGCCGCTTTCTCTTTTTCTCTTCTGAAACCTGTTATTACAAAACAGAACAACACACAAAAGGGATGCAAAATGTGTTACGTGTATGCATGCATGCATGATTGGGTTTCCTATCCCATTGAGCTAGGTCTTCTGCCAGTATTCTTGGTGGCTGCTTGGTCTTTTGACAAGTCTGTCATCTTCCCTAACCAACATGCATCTATGATGGCTTTTAAATCAAAAGGGAGTTAACATGGTGCATGTATGCATGAGGTGCATGTGATACATGTGATGCATGTGATACAAGAAATATATCAACTCTTTAAAATTTGCACACAAATCGGCCCATCATCATTTTAGAAGTTTTGGGCTAACTGCCATAGGAGTGGACTCGTCCCAGTTTAAATGGCCCAACGAGTTCACATCTCATGACAAGGAGTCCAACTAAATCCAAATGGTAATGTTCCGAACACAAGCACAAAGAAAGATAATGCAAACATACAACAATAATTTCTACAATGGCTCATCAACATTTCAGAAGCTTTTGGCCTAATAGTCATAAGGTACGAACTTGCCCCAGTTTAAATGGCCCAACAAGCCCGCATTTCTGACAATAGTCCAACTGCATCCAAATGAGGATGGTCCACAAGCACATATTCAAGGAAATAATTGCTACTTTAGCCAACCCGGTCTATGGGTGGGTTAGTAAGAGTATAGACAAAGGCTCTCACCGGCGAAGGATGGCCCACAACTAGGTCTCCCCACTCAAGGGTTCGAGCAACCAAGTGAGCCCACCCTTTTTTTATACACTAAGGTACGTGCCAATGAGCTATGGTGTGTGACTGACTGTCAAATGGATTTCCCGTTGTAGATTCCCCAGAGGGAAGGTGGAGCGAGGCTCACTTAAATACCCAAGCCTCTTAGGCTCTTATCGCTTGGTGTCAGGAATAAACAACGAGTCCTCCAAATTAGTCCATCACAATAGGCTACGAGTAGATGACTATCTAGGTGCCTTCACAGCTTTTCCTTCTAGAAAGGTAGTGAGTGAAGGAAGACACCAAACCATTACCTAGCCTCAAATGCCTTTGATCACAACCCACATTTCACATTTGTAGACACGGTTAATTAAAGCATAAATCTATACATTACAAGGCATTATTTCGGGGCCGATTCTCTATCCCCAGTGGAGTCGCCAGACTGTGGGACACAGGAAACTGAGCGACGCCGTTCCTAGGCTCGCGGCCTAGTGGGAAAGATTACATAACATGGAGTCGCCACCCGGTGTGAACCGGGACAAAGATTTAAGGCCGCACTCACCCCTCGCAAGGGAAGACCTCAAACCGTTGGGTTCGGAATGGTCCCTTACTTATGTCACTTGTAATGAAAGGATTTATATAATAATTTAACCAAGCTGAAGTAACAATTATTTCTAGGGGTATCATGCTTCAAAGTCACATTTATAAATTAAAATATGCGCCTAAATATACGTGTATTTCATATATAAGATTGCATGCTTAACATATATCAAGATAGCAACTAACGTACATCTTACTTGCATATCATATTCAGGAAAAACACAGCACACATATATCCATACAAGCACGTATGGGCACTTTTCCAAGTGGTACGTGGAATTGTAGCCCAAGTACAGACCGCACTACCGTCCATTCGGAATCGGCTACGGAATTTACGTCTGGGTTTCCATCCGATATACCGCAAGAAATAATACCCAAATGTTATCATGACACGAGCATATGAATGGTAATACATCGACACATTTGTATAAGAAAGATCAACCAATAGGCAATCATGCATGAATATAATAAGACAGACTCAGTTCAGTGTGTGCACGTTCGTGTAGCGTTCGTAACGCGTTCGAACGGAAATGAAACAGAATGCTCGCGTTCGAGTAGCGTTCGTAAACGCGTTCGAACGGAAATGAAACAGAATGTTCACGTTCGAGTAGCGTTCGTAAACGCGTTCGAACGGAAATGAAACAGAATGTTCACGTTCGAGTAGCGTTCGTAAACGCGTTCGAACGGGAATGAAACAGAATGCTCACGTTCGTATGGCGTTTGTTAACGCGTTCGAACGGAAATGAAACAGAATACTCACGTTCGAGTAGCGTTCGTAAACGCGTTCGAACGGAAAGGAGACCTGATGCATGATAAGGCAAAATGTATGCACGTTCGAGTTGCGTTTGCAAACGCGTTCGAACGGACACGGACTGATGCATGAAATATGATGCAATACAGAAAATAAAAGGGCGCGGCGAAGCACTGCCGTAAAGGTGACCTTTTGGGGCTCTTGATCTCTCAAAGAGAGAACCTTTAGACCAACATACTAAGCCCATGCGCGTCACATCACACATACAAGAATAGAACCAATCATATCAACCAAGTATGCCCGATTGAACATATCTTACATCCAATCTGAACACACATCAACCGGCGCGGCAAAGCATCGTGGTAAAGGGCTTTTAGCCCCTCCCCGTAGGGGATCTCACAGCACACTTACTAAGCCCATGCACTCGATTGACTTATACATACAAAAATAAAGATAACAATATCAAACTAAGTATGCCCGATTGAACGTATCTCGCGTCCAACCGAACATACATCAACCGACGCGGCGAAGTAGTGTCACGAAGGTGGCCTTTTCGGCTCTTTGTTCTCCTAAATGGAGGACCTTTGGACTAACTCACTAAGCCCATGCGCTTGGTTGAATCATGCATAACTAACGACATATTGAGTTTAGGTAAAACAAACTAAATAAACAAGAGCAACACAACAAATGAAAGATGGTGTCGTTTACCCAAGCGGTACGTGGAATTGTGGCCCGAGTACAGATCATATTACCGTCCATTCGGAATCGGCTATGAAATTTATGTCCGGGTTTCCATCCGATTATACCGCGAGAGTTGACACCTCTCTCATTCATCCAATACCCACAACACACGTCATTACACACAATGGAACCACAAATACAGAAAATATAATCAAAATAAATGGCCGGAAAGTAAAATGAGAATAAATGTGAAAGATACCCTCAGGTCTAACCTTTAAGTCGTCTCTCGGACTCACGTTCCACGAAGATCGAAAGGGGGTAAAAGCTCCGCAACTTTTCTGGTCTGCAGGTTCAACGTCCTAGCTCACTGTTTCACCGCTTTGCTTACGATTCGAACTCCGTTCTGCTCCTATTCGGCTCCTGTTTTGCTGCTCACTGCACGGGCTACCTGTTTCAATGTTTTCAAAGAACTATTCCAAGTTGTGTGTGGTTCTTAGTGCAATTAAATATGATTATTTTAAGGTTATCAATGAAGTTTTTATGTTACTGTTTTTTTAGGATTTTGGGGACTGCTTTGGGAGGATTTTCGGTGGTGGTTAGGGATTGTTTTGTGTGTGATTTTCGGTGGTGTGAGAGTGAGGATCAAGGAGTGATATGCTTGTGATGTCTAGGATTTCTTGCTATAATCTTGTGTGAATTGTGTGTATGAGCTAGAGAGATTGGAGAGGGGGATGCCTTGGTTTGGTCATGTTTATATAGAGGAGAGGTGGGGTTTGGCCTTGTGTCACAAGGAAGGGATTTTGTCATCAAAAAAAGGATTTGATTTTGTGTTCAACAAGGAAAGGATTAGATTGAGGGGGGACAAAATAATTTAAGTTAGGAAGTTGTAATATTTAATTGTGTTGGTTAAGGAAAACAAATATTTTATATTGGTAAATATCTTATTAGATTAGGAAGTCAAATATATGATTGGCTTTAATTGGTTAGGATTGATTTTAATTTGGTATGATTATATTTTGATTTAGTATGTGATTTGTTTAATTTAGGCATGATTTTAGTTTAAGTTGGTAATTGTTTATTTTAATTGGTAAATGGTTTAAATGTTTTATTTTAATGCTTAATATTTAATTTAATATTCATTTAATTTGGGATGTGTTTTATGGGCTTTGGGGAGCTAAATGGGCTGGGGTGTGAGGCTAGCAGCAAAACCAGAATTACCGGCTCCGTTCGAACGCCTTATCGCACGTGACACGAACGTCCGCAATCTGCACGAGGTTCGAACGAAGAAGTAACGAACGCAGCACCAACGAAGACAGTGAGCTTGTTTATTCCGAATTCCCCCTTCCGATATCCGTTTCCCGCGGTTTTCATGACTCAAAAGGTAGTGCCTCCAAATGAGGCTCATCATCGGGTTTCACATGCAAAAATGCAATGCCTACAGATATATATATATTTTGGTGATATGCAACAATGAGAATATTTAGAATATGTCTAAATGAACTAATATTGATATGATAATTCTTTTTTATAGTGTCCAATGCAGCCTGGAAGTTTTGAATGCGGTTATTATGTGATGAAATACATGCAGCAAATTGTAACCAATGTGAACATTCTAAAAGACAATGTAAGTTAACAATAGTTAAGTTTTATCACTAGTCAATTAAGATATCTTACTGTTTAAAATTCTAACTTATAAATATTTTAAAGTTCAAGGGGATTAATGAGTACACTCTGGAAGATATAACGCAACTCCGTGATGATTGGGCAATATATGTTGCACATATAATCACACAGTATAATGAAGAGGTAATTACAAGGACATGTTTTACAGAGGTGATTATTACTTCCTATTTTTTCACTTTAATTCATGACATATTGGGAAATCTTCTATTCTTGCAGAATACAAATGACAAGGACAACATAGCTATTGTTCGTTGAGTTAATGAAGTAGTATGGTATTTCTCTTTTCTGTAAATTAATACATTCTTGTTTCTACTTTTAGCTTAGAATTTTTTCCCCAGATTTTTTACTTCAGTGAAAGCAATATGAATCATATCTTTTATTTCAGTTTTATGCCCTGATGGGTTTAATTGGTGGGTTAATTTGTTTTATTTGTGAGTTTTGCTAGTGGGTAAGATTGCTTTGAGACTTGAAAGTTAAAACAATCATGATGTAAAATATTCTATTAACAGTGTCTCGATGTTCTCTATGTCAGACATGAACTTGGAGATAGTTTTTTACCTGATGAAGTTTTGCCATGTTCTGATTGATACTTGTTGAAACCTTTGGGGGATATGGCACATGTCATCTGATGTGCTTTGAGGTGCAGCATGAATGCTATGGAAGCAGTATTTGATATATTGAGATCTAACATGTTTATCTCATCTATTTTTATGGCAATTACCTGGAATGTTACATTCTAGTACATTTTGAGCTTTGAACTTTTAGTTTCCAGGAATTCCATAATGAACAACTATCTTGTCATCTTGATTTGCTTCCTGCATTTGGAAACAGTATTAGATCATGTCATCTGATAAACTTCATCTGGTTCATGAGATCCTTTTATTTCAGTTTTATGTCCGTCTATATATATATATATGTGTGTGTGTGTGTGTGTGTGTGTGTGTGTGTGTGTGTGTGTGTGTGTGTGTGTGTGTGTGTGTGTGTGTGTGTTATTGATTTGTTTGTTTTGGTGATTATGTAGCGGTATGAAAGATACAACTTGTTATTATGGATGCCATTTGGTTTTTTATATGCATGCTCTTAGGTTGTTGGTATGGTTATTGTCAATAAGTGCTTTATGTGACAAAAATTAGATTAGGGTTATATTTTGTATTTTTATTTGGATGTATTTAATGTTTTTATTTATGAAGATATCGATTTTTTTTGGAAGTCCATCTAATTCTTAACATTTGGTTTATAATTTCAGATTTTGTGCCAGATATCATATTGTTGGGGGATTGTTGCAGGCTTCTCAACAAGTATCATGAATTTTGGTGGTGGGGCATGACATTTTGATGGGACTTTAAGAGTAGTTTTTGAAATATATATATGTTAATTTAAGATTGTCTATGGAGTTTTTGTATTCATCATGTGATACTGTTGAATTGATTAATACGATTAATCTATTATATTGCGAATTTTATATAAATGTAATTTTTTAGTTTTTTATTTCATTGAGTTGGTATATACATATATATATATTATGATTAATTTAATTACAAAAAATAAGAAATATAATTGTGAAATAATACGATTTTTAAATTTTAAAAGATATTGACAGATATTGATACTATAGTAACAATAATTACTGACACTAAAAATCAAATATATGCGATATACTGATACTGCAGTAACAAAATTTACTGACACTATAGTATCACTAAATACTGATGATATAGTGTCAATAATTACTGACACTAAAATAGTGTGAGAGATTACTGATACCATAGTGTCAATAATTTTCTGATACTATAGTATTAACGTTTACTGACACTAAGAATCACTGACACTAGAAACTAGTGTCAGTGATTTCTGGCTGCGGCAACACTGACACATTTATATAGTGTCAGTAAAACCCTTTACTGACACTAATTTAGTATCAGTAAAAGCCTTTTTTCTTGTAGTGTTTGTTGGACAAAATCAATATATTATAGCGGACCTATTTGTTATTGCCTACCTCTTGAGTGCTGGGTGAACTCTTGAGGACCATGAGTATGAGATACACATTGAGATGTGTATATGATACCGTAGATTGGTACTAGAGTAAGTGGGAGAAATTATTAGGGTTGGTGCTCAGAGTGCCAATCCGGATCATATTTATGTCCGATTCATGAATACGAACAATTTATTTTTCCATAATATTACTTACTTAATGGTAGTACTTCTTGCTTTTATATACATATTCGATCTAATTACGATTAGAAGAAACTAAATATGATTTAGTGATATGTATATATTAGACAAAGACCCTAGAATTTAAAACATAGTGCGCAGTTACAAGGTAGTTTATAATTGACATTGGGAAGCGTCACTATAAGTTGTATATTCTCAAATAAAGTTCCTAGTTAAGATTTACTAACACGGGTCAGTTAGTAAAATCCGTTGAAACCAGTACATGTCGTATATCGAGACTTGGTCCGATGATTTATCCCAATGAACCATGAGTCTTGGGAGACTCGTATAGACGTGTAGATATTTATTTGATAAATACTGAACGACTCACTGAAGATTTCCTAATAGATGGTACACCAACGTCAATAGGAATCTTCTCGAGTCGAGTAGCATAGTGGTCCTTCGACTTGAGATACCACTGTGGATATATGAGATATATTTCCCACTTTGATGGCAGTCACGTCACCGATCTATTTAGATCATACCTCCGCATGTTCATTGGGTGTGGACTGATGCTCATGATATCCTGTGAGTATCAGATAAAATCCGTCATTCCTATGTACATGGCATATGTATCATGTACGTATTTGCGATCTAGTAAATCCATGGCCGTGGTATTTTTCAGAAGCGATTTCAGAGTGTTATTTAAAGATCATAAATTTAAAAGTCGATTATATTATACCTTAGGGATTTGACGTTTTTATCTATATCTCTGGTATAATATTGATAGCTTGTGACAGAGGGATTATACGTATGCAATGACCTCGACTTTTGTAGTTTAGCGAGATTATCCGTGGTCGTCATAATTTATGAGTGGGTGAATTATAGACATGAAATTGGATTTCGTGACAGATAAACCTAAACTTAGAGAGTCCCACATTATGAAGTGTACTCGTTGAGGACTTGGGCAACGCGTTATGAATAATATAAATTATTCATAATAATTTATCGAATTAAATGAGTTAATTCGAATCGTTTAACCGGTTAAACGAAAATACATGCATTAGGGGATTTTGGTCAATTAATAATTAATATGTATTTGTAATTGATACAAAATTTGATTTGATACATATTAATTAATTGTCAAATAAGATTTTGACACATGCCATTAATATATGTATATATTATTTAATGTAAATAAAAATACATATATAATAATAATCGCATTAATTAATTATTTAGATGTTTAAATGTTAAATATCTAGATAATTAAATTATTTCAATATTACATAAATGTTATGCAATATGTTTGATTATTATTGGTTACATGTGGCATGATTCTATTAAGCTTAAAGTTTACAAATTGGATTTGGTAACTTAAAGCTTATTATTATTTTATTTGATTAAAATGACCAAATAACCAAATTGCCCCTCCTTAAGTCGGTTTTGGCTTGTATTTAAAGTGAAAATTTTTTGTTTCTCTTTCATAATTCCTTCAATGGACGAAACCTTCATAGTCAAAAGTTCCCAAATTTTGTTTGAAGAAACAAGGGAAGAAAGTGAAGAAATCAAGAAAAAGTTTAAAGAAATTAGGAGATTTGGAGGTAATCTTCATAACTCTTAAACTTAGAAAGTTTGTTTCTTATTCTTGAGCATCTAGACAAGTTCTAGGGTTTCTTCCTTTCTTATATTTTGGGGCTTTTTGATTTTGTGGATGGATTTGGAGGCTTAATGCATGTGTGAAGTTAGATTGAATGATATTAGTGTAATATTAGTTCAATTTTATCATTGGATGACTTGTTGCAATTATAGAGTGTTATGACCACTCATGTAACTCCTAGAATTATTCTTGGGTTCTTCATTTGTGGTGACTTTGGTTGGTGTAAATATTAATATGATTAATGTTGAGAAAATTGGATTTAAAGCATGAAATATGATATTTTGGTTACCAAATCAGATCTGGAAATTATGTGATTTTTGTGATGAAAAGTATGTTGTATAAATATATTGGATGTGTTTTGGGCATTGGAACAATTTTCGGAAATTGTTTCGGAGTTGATATATGCGAAAACGGTGAAAAATGGCGTTACCGGTGAGTTTCGGGCTTACTGGGTGTCCGCTATCAAACAGTGAATTGGTCACTGTTCGGGCAGCCCATTAACTGCCTAAGTACTGTTGGTGCTGACTTGGGTAGCCCCCTGTGTAATGGTTGGTCGGTTCGGACAATAACGTGTTTTATGTCATTTTGTGGAAAAAAAATTTCGTAAAAGTTTCGCAATGTTTCTAACTTATTTATGTCGTTATTTGATATCAAATAAATATATTTAAGTGAAATATGAATGAATTATTCATATTGGATATTGAATAATTTATTCGGTAACTTTAAAAGTTTTAAAGTTATGATTTCGCCCGAACCGCGTGCTTCTGTTGCTCCCGCGCTAAAACCCCAACAATGTGATCCTTTGACTATAGTGTATCATTGATTTTGTGTGGGATCCTCCACAATTTGATGGCATGTATGTCAGAAACCTTTCATGGTCTGGCTTCCTAAGCTACTTCACTTGGCCAAAATCAGTTCTGAATGAAACTTCACAAGCCTTTTGAAGACAATGACCTTTTTGAAGATTTTGGCCTATTTCTAGTCTATGCATTTTATTTTAAGATAGTTTTAGGGCCTTTTTGTATCTTCGCCCATTATTTTTGTCTTCAAGCCTTTATGATTTCTCCTTTTAACCTATTTAAACTTGTTTTTCTTCTTCCTTAACATATTATTCACGACTTTTGAAAGAAAACACTCAAGTTTTATGCTTTGGCTATGGCCGAATTTCTTATAAGGGAGGGATTCCTTTTTTTTTTTTAAGTTCAAATCGACTTATTTAAGTTTAGCAAGCTTAATGGTGTCTCTATTGCTAGCAAAACACACTAATTTCATGTTCTTAGGTTATCATGGGCGATGTTTAATGGTGGTTTAGGGCTGATCTTGGATGAATTATGTTCCTATAAAATCATCGATTAAGGTTATTGGGGTTTAGATAGATGCTCAGGGGTTGCTTGGTTTAACACCTAAGTTAGTTTCTTGTCATTTGGTATCATGAGCTCAGGGTTCCAAGGTCTAATTTTCCTATCCTTATTCGTTGTTTGATTATTTTTTTTTATTATTGTTTCTTTATTGTTATTGTTTCAGTTATTGTTGGATATTCTTTTTAATTTTGTTTTGTTGTTTATTGGTTAATACTATGTTTTGAATTTTTTATGTCAAAATCTGGGTTTTCTTTTTCCTTTTTTCATATCAGTTCGTCATTATTGTTAATTTCTAGTTTTGGGTTTCTATTGTGTTCTTTATATCAGTTTATTCTTAACATTCTGTCCTTTATCCTCTGTTGAAGAGATAAACATGTTCTTAAGTGACTGTTTTGATTTATTCCTAAAACCCTAGTGAATTACTTAAAAAAAAAAAAGAAACTAGGTCAGATTCATCCTGTGGAAGAACATCAACACCAGACCCTAAAAGAATCAAACTCTAAATTCTATTTCAGATCGGACTTTGACATTAGCGGATTAATACTTAATCTTTTTACGAAGCCTTGGGTGACGAGTGATCACTTGAGCAAAAAAAAAGAGTAAAAAGTCCATATTATCATTTGGGTGTCCGTGGATGGTAATCTATCAAAATTTCTATTGAGGCACCAAAATTTCGTCCGAAATTGTATAAGACCGTGAAGTTACATGCTTGTTTGCTTATCGTGCTAATTTGTTATTTCATTACTCCGGATACTCTAGCTTAAGTCTCTTTGATTGAGTCTTCGTCATTACTATTCTTATTCGCATTCCCCACCTCCCTATATACATTATTGGTTTTTTGTGTTTCATGCTAGCTTGAGGACTACTCTTGGTTTGTGTATTCTTGGATTGAGTTTGATTCGCATTTGAATTGAAGAAGAATTCAAGAGTGGTAAAAGGCAGTGAATGTGAGCACGATATCAAGTAAAAGCCAATATAGTGCAAACACGAATGGAGTGATATCATTCGAGTGTAAACATGTGAGATTGTAAGGGTTTACATATTTGTTTTACTTTCTTGTTATTTCTAATCTGTTTGTTCAGTGTTGAGATGGAAGATCCAAGTCTAACCATTGATGATAAGCTCGAGGCTTTAGATAGAAAGTTTACAGATATGATAGAGAACAATGAATAATGTCTTCGAGAGGTTGTCCAAGAGTATAGAGTGTATTCAAAGGGGCAGTGGTCCTAGAGCAATACCACCCCCAGCATATACCACCACCTCAGAATGTACCACCACCTCAAAATGTGCCACCTCGACGTGTACCACCACAATATGTACCACCAGATGAAGAAAAAGCTAAAAATGAGTTTGATGATTCTGATGATCTTGATGATGTGGATGAGAGATTTCAGCCGGGGCATGATATGAGGCCTAATATGAGGTTTGATGGAAGGAATGATATGAGGGATAGGCAATTTGATGGTAGATGTGCATTTGATGATAGAAGAAGGGATTATGATCGGAGGGGTTATGGTAGACTATGAGATGTAGATGGTGATTTAGGTAGCTTCAAGATCAAGATACCAACCTTTCAAGGCAATAATGATCACGAGGCTTACTTAGAATGGAATAATAAAATAGAATTGATTTTCAATTGTCATCACTACTCAGACGAGAAGAAGATCAATTTGGCAGCAATTGAGTTTACTGATTATGATATGATTTGGTGGGATCAGATTGTTTCTACTTGAAGTAGAAACTATGAGAGACCGGTTCAGACATGAGAAGAACTTAGAGGTTTTATAAGAAAGAGGTTTATACCCAGCCATTACTACAAAGAGTTGTATCAGAAACTACAACATATATATCAAGGGACCAGAAGTGTTAATGACTATTACATGAAGATGGAAGTTGCTATGATCATGGCAAATGTAGTTGAGGATACAAAGGCTACTATGACACGGTTTCTGGAGGGCTTAAATAGAGAGATTGGAAACATGGTGGAGTTACATCATTATGTTGATTTAGAGGATATACTTCACATGGCTATCAAGGTAGAGAGGCAAATCAAGAAAAAGTCTATATCCAGGTTTTTGTACTCGGGCTACTTCCGCATGGAATGGGAAATAGGTTCCGAATGAGAAGCGAGATAGAGGCTTTGAAAAGCCTAGAGTTGAGTTCATTGGAGGCTTTAATAAGCCTAGGTCCGACCCTAGTGCCAAAGGTAAAGAGGCTGCAGAACCGAGCAAAACTAGACCAAAACCTGAGGGTACAACTATCAGAACTAAAGATGTCAAGTGTTTCAAATGTTTGGGCATGAGACACT
The DNA here is from genome assembly GCA_019454045.1 of Zanthoxylum bungeanum. Classification (NCBI taxonomy): domain Eukaryota; kingdom Viridiplantae; phylum Streptophyta; class Magnoliopsida; order Sapindales; family Rutaceae; genus Zanthoxylum; species Zanthoxylum bungeanum. The sequence continues at coordinate 177,482 of SKCR01031878.1, forward strand.
ATGTTTCACATTGTCCCAATATGCGCACCTTAGTGATTGATAAGAAGAGCAGAGAGGTGTACTCTACTGAGAGTGAGGTTGAAGATGAGATGCTAGCGTTAGAGGATACTATTGACCACGAGAGAGCTACATACCCATTGGATAATTTATCTCTAGTTGCTAGGCGTGCTTTGAATGCACATTAATGAACACTAAAAAATGCATATTTATTATACGATAAGTTAATTATTTTACACTTATAGTTTCACTAATCTCTCTAAATTGGCACATTTGTGAAATAATATTTTATGTCATGCTTTGAGTGTTTTTACTGTGTTATTTTATATTATTTGTCAGGTAAAATACTGCTCGGAAGCTCGACAGAACAAACCAGACTAAAAAAAGGTAAAAATCAGAAATCAACACCTGCGTCGCGACACAGAATTTACGGCGCATCGCGACACGTATTCCTTCAACACGTGTCCCCATCATGTCACTACTGTGTCGCAATGCGTGGAATCTGCGGCACGTCGTGATGTACCTAATGAAGCAAAGACACCGCTGACTCACAACCATGTGTCCCCAACATGGATTCATCATTCTCAGACACGTGTCCCAATATGCACGTTCGTCACGACGTAAGAAGAAAATTGGCATCGCGACACGTGACCGAAGTTGCCTATAAATAGGAGCGTCCGACATCATAAATATTCATACTTTCTTTCCTGATTCCTCTGTAAATCTGGGAGAGAGAGTGTCTTATTTGTTTATTTACTTAAAGCTTTTTGTAATGTCTTTTTCTTTTAGTAATAAAAGTACAAGTATGTTTTATTATAAAATGAGTAGCTAATTTCTTTTATGCTGGGGTAAGGGTGAAACTTTTATAATGAAAACATAGATTAAACTAGCTTCTATTATAATAAATAAATTGAAATCTACTGATTAAAACTTTATTTAAATCTAGATTAATTATTGACAATCTGTCTACCCCTTTATGGCTGGTTTTATCTTTATACCGCCTTTATGGTTGGTTTTATCTTTCTACCGCCTTTATGGATGTATTTATACGATTTTGGCATAATTAAGTACCTTGGTAGGACTTGTTATAGACAAACGGTATCACCACCTTTATGGCTGGTTTTATCTTTCTACCGCCTTTATGGCTGGTTTTATATGATTTTGGCGTAATTAAGTACCTTGGTAGGACTTGTTATAGACAAACGGTATCACCGCCTTTATGGCTAGTTTTATGTTTTTGGCATGCTTAGTCCCTTGGTAGGACTAATTATTGACAGAAATGATTAACGCCTTTATGGCTGGTTATTTTTATTGGCATAATTAATTCCTGAAATAAATTAAGTGGGTAACAATGGCAATTTGTAGATTATAATAAAATGAGGTTTTTAAATGTTTAAAAGACTAGAAGTGGATCCCCAAACTCCAGCATTTCATTCTATTACTGTAATTCAATCTAAAAGTCCCCAACTACTTCAACAAATCAAACTTTTCTTTTCTGCACTGCTCATTATTCTATTTTGCTAAATCTCTTCTCTGTGGATAGACCCCTGACTCACCGGGTTATTTTATTACTTCGACACTCTTATACTTGGGAGTAAAAGACCACTTTTCGAGCGTGTCAAGTTTTTGGCGCCGTTGCCGGGGAAGTATTATTTAGTAGATAAAATAATTATTAATTTCTTCTTTCTCTACTTTTATTTTCTTTATTTTTTCGTATTTTGTTTTTATTTAATTTCTCCATCTTATCTTCTTCTTATTTTCTTTTATTTGTGTAGATCCAAACTGTTCTGATTAATCCTTGATGAACCATGAACCCATAAATCCCACATACAGACAGACCTTAATTTTAATATTTCTTGGTTACAGGAAACAGAAAAATCAACTTAAAAAGTGTTTATTGTTCATTAAAGAATTTTTTGAACCATCCCCATATAGAGATGCTCTCATAAAGCTTCACGAAAACATAATTCAAGACATTGAGAAAAATGAACGAGAATTTCAATTGAGATCAGAATTAACAATGGTTAGAGGACGTTTTTAGATCTAAATCACTGCATTTATATTTTGTTTATTTGTACTTTTCATTTAGTTAATTTATTCTGTTTGTTTTTAAGTTTTGTACTTGCAATTTCATTTTTTTTACATATCGTTTGTCTTTAAGTTGCATGAAACACTGGTCTCGAACATCTAGCAGAAGATTAAAAAGAGAGTCTTAATCACCTTCATTGTTTTTCAGAATGGCTGAAAACCAAATTGAAAATTCACCTGCCCGAGTTGAAAACCCAGTTAATCAGGAAGAAAACGAGTCTCAGCATGGAGATCCTAATCACCCTAGGACATTCAGACAATTCATGAATCCCACTAGGTCAGGATCACCAACTTGCATTGTTTTTCCACCAGAAGCAGCACGTTTCAATTTTAAGTCAAGTGTCATCAATCTTTTACCTACATTCCACGGTCTAGAATCAGAAAACCCTTATCAGCACATAAGAGAGTTCAAAGAATTATGTAACACTTGCACAGACCAAAATTGTAGCATGAATATAATTCGGTTAAATTTTTTTCCCTTTTCTTTAAAGGATAAAGCTAAAATTTGGCTACAAAACCTTAGGTCAGGATCTATTAGAACATGAGATGATTTACAAGAGCAGTTTATTAAAAAGTTCTTTCCTCCTCACATGACAAATTCATTTAAGAGAAGAATTACAACATTCACACAAGAGTCGGGGGAAACACTTTACCAATATTGGGAGAGGTATAAAAAGATGTTAAATATTAATCCATATCACGGGTTTCAAACATTGAGGTTAGTTGCCCAATTCTACGAGGGTTTAACACCCCCAAGGTAGACGAGTAGTGGAGATGTTGTGTAATAGTGAGTTCATGGAAAAAAGATACCGAAGATGCACTAGATTAGCTAGAGCACATAGTAGAGAATACACAACAATGAGAAACAATTGGTATATATGAGTCATTTGTTAAAACACAGCCATCTGGTAGAGGTATGTTTAACCTTAGGGAAGACCATGACCTTGCTGCCAAATATTCAATTCTATCTTAAAAAATTGAGGCCTTAGAAACAAGGAAGAGTGATCATGTCAAGTCAGTTCAGAAAGTCATATGTCAAATTTGTAGTTCAAATGTGTTGGACAGTTATGACCCATAGCATCACTATTTGTACAGAACATGGTGTTCTTGTACAAATTAACTATGTGACAAAGGAAATTGCTCTTCTATCATTTGTAATTAGATTACCAAGATGTATAAACGATAGAAGGTCCGTATGATTAGTTCTGGATTGAGATGATATGAGACAGTATCAATCCACGAAGGTTTAATCATTAAATATCCATAGTCAGAGTATTATCGAGATTGGACATCGATAGTGTGTAAATGACTAGTATTACATTTGTGCGCATTGTGGGAGCATAACGACATAGTTCTCATATATTTAGGTATATGATACTCATGCAAGTGTAATAGGAGGTTGTGTTTACCGATAGTACGGAAACAGCTTCCCATGGATAGACCCCTCGGAATTCCATTGGTAGTATGACTATGTGTCTATGGAAGTCCGGATCAGGGTAGGTGTATTTGGTCTTAACCTGAGACTTGCACAGCTAATACTTGCGACAATCAATATACTTTGGTTTTGGTCATCCAGGGCTTTAACAGGTTCTGTGTACGCCTCTTCTTGGTATATTGAGAATCGTAGTGTATTGGGTGTGTGATGTCGAGACAGAAGTATCACTCCAGTCATAGTGGAGATGATGATCACGTAGGATACGGAACTAGTGCTCTTATGTACTTCAGTCATCGGGATAATATGACTAGGTCATGATTATCCGATTATAGAGACTAGTTACCAGAGATCCGATATGTGCTTCGTACGGGGCAGACACAATTCCAGCCCCAGGCCTTGCACGTGACATCCGATACTGGATCGAAATACGCAATACTGCATATACTACGCCTGATATAGATCACATATTCCAGTAAGAATATTTCTGGAGAATTGGCTAGGCACGGTGCTTTGCTAGAAGCCAACCATGTCTTGTAAATCGGTAAAAACGTAGTATTAGGTACGTACGTGTTCGGATAGTCCGACGATCGGATTTACTGCCAACATATCCGAGGATCCCATGGGTCGTTTCCCGAAGATTCACCGATGACGTATGACTCGCACTATATTAATCTGTGATTAATTACGGAGATATTTTATCTGGGATAAAATATTATTTAAAAGAGATAACGATTAATTTGGAATTAATCGATAAAATAATATATTCGATATATTATACGAAATTGGATTTCGACGCGGAATTAAAATTAGATTTTAATTCAGGCGAACAAGTTAATTTAGAATTAATTCGTTAGCGACGTGAATAGTAATTTTGTTAGGCATAATTATTTAATTACGTCGCAACGGAGAATTCGTTAATTCAAAATTAGCAAACCCGAGCCCGGGAGTGTTTGCGGGCGCACTCGCATTTCGAATCGAGTGGGGCCCACATGTCACATCACTTGTCACTTTAAGTTGCTTTTTGTGATGGGTTTAGGTGGAGGCATGGTGATTGCTTGTTTTACACACATGTATGACATTTTACCAATTTTTGATTTTGGTATTTGACTTTGAATTTGTGTATTAGATACACAACACAACCAAAAACACAATCTCTCCTCTCACTCTCTCCTATCTCTCGGCCTTGGGCCATTTCTTCTCCAAATTTTGGCAAATTGCCTGAGAATGAAGAAGAAGATAAATAAGGAATTTTGTGGCAAAATTCCAAGTTGCTAGCACACATTCGGGGTCTTGCGAAGGTGATAGGGAAACCCACCCGTGGGCATGGAATCACACAAAGCTTGGAGCTTGAAGGACCACCATGGCCGAATTTTGAAGCACATCCAAGGAGCAAAGCCGAGAGCTTTATGGAGCAAGGGCTTGTGTTCGTCGCGTCGCAAAATCCGTTCAATGTAAGTATGATTCCGCCATTCTTCATTGAGTATTCACATGTGTTTCTTGCTTAAAATCGATCCTTGGGACTTAATAGAAACCCAACAATGGTATCAGAGCCATTTTGAGCATGAAACTTGATTAGGGTAAATTTGGTAAAATCAATTTGAGCATGATTTGATAAAATTGATTGATTGAGTATGCTAGAATGATGTTGTATTGAAGTTGTATATGATCAATTTCATGAAATATTTATTGGATCAATTTTTCCCCAAATATTGAGGCTTGGCCGAAACTAGTAGATGCCCTAAGTCATGGTATTTTTGTTTCTTTGATCATTGGATGACTTGAAACAATTGGGAAATATTGATTTGTAATTCAATCGGATTGAAAACGAAATCGGACATAAAATACCACAAATGCCGTGACATATGAAGCATGAAAATGATGTGATATTTTGATTCAAATGTGTTGGACATGTGTTGATGATATTGAGAATAATTAATTGTGTGAATTAGTATTTTGGAAATATTAATTTGGATAATTATTTATGGCATACACTTTAGGTTAATTAAATTATAAAATTTGAATTTTGGTAATTTAATTAATTGGGCCAAATTTGGAATTGGGCTTGTAAAGTTGTAATTGGGCTTAATGGGCTTGGTTGGGCCAAGTTTGGTTTAGGCTAAATTGATTAGATCCAATTGGGCCCAAAACCATATCCATAAAGTCCAATTATGACTTAAATGGACCTTTAATAATAATTGGGCCTAATGGGCATAAATTGGTTTCTTAGCTTATAAGGGTGATTCCTTAAATGGGCTTTGGTATTTGGGTTTGACCCATATTGACCAAAAATCCATGTCTTAAGAAATTAATTAAAAGCCCATTGGACTTTAAATTAAATTGACATTGGATGTTAATCGGGCTTTGAGACCCGTAATGATTAGATTTGGAATCTAAGTCGTAAAGGCATAATAAAAGTGTAAATATTTAATTTGGAATTAAATAAATGAATTAGTATTAAATACAAATTAAATTGGATTTAATGTTGTAGTTTAATTTAATTCAAGAATTCGTACTTTGAGTACTTATTCGCAAAACGAGTTTGACTCGCGCAAAATCAAATCGTTGTTTGAACATTGGATGGTCATTAATTTTCAGATTAATTAATTGGATTAGATTGATTGATAACATGCTTGTGTGAATACATGGATGCGATGTATGAATAATGTATATCGAATGGATATTAGATGGGTGGGGCAATTTTGGAAATTGTTGTAATAAATTTAGAATTTATTAAATTGGACCTGCGTGTCCAGCCTATTACCTCCTTACTCTTTGTATTTCTCTTCTCACCTATTTCCCTCAATGTAAATGAGGTTTCTTTAGAAGTGTTATGTAATCGGGTAGAAGTAATACTTGTGCTAGCGGGAGAGAGGAAATGGAGAGATTTGTTCTAGGAACAATGTGTTAAGTATCCATCCGCATATCATTATTATTTATTTACTTACGCGCCTTATTATGTGTTTAGAATGCATGTTTAAGTGTGTATGATGATGAGACCTTAACAAAGATAATTAATTGGTTGCCAATTACGCGAAAAACCCTCAAAACATATTAAGCGTTTTTCATTATATTGAGTGATTCTTACTCAAGATCCAAGAATGGCATTGGTTTGTTGGCCAAAGTCAAGACCTTTGTCCGTCGCGGATGTGTTTGAATCATGAAGGCTTTGTTCCATATCGGTGTCTTGTCCAAGTTGTGATTTGTTGGCCAAAGTCAAGATCACTTCTTGTCCATCGACATTGATTACGAAGCTTTCAAGGTCAATGGGTTTCGCTTAACTGGGATCACTAAGTTTGTTGTGCCAAAGCCAAGGCTTAGTTGATTCAGAGGAAAAAAGGTTAGGGAATATATTGGATATATTGGCATATATAAGATATATGTTTCGGACTTGGATGTCCACCTACTGGATCTAGGAATTGGATGGGATCCAATTGATCTTAGAGATCTACCTAGTTAATTATCATACAATTTGTTGGCCAAAGTCAAGATTGTGTGTATTTAACGGGATCCTAGCCCACTAGGAAACAAGGTTTCCCGAGTACTCAACATAGGGTTAGAGGCTCGTCGAAAAATAGTGGGAGGCAAGTATTAAATTGCAATATTCGTTTAATTACTTGCCATAACGCGCTCATATCAATTTTTCGTCAAATAAATTAATATATTAGTTGGACTAATAATTAATTGTTGTTTAAATTAAATAGTTGGACTGTATTCAAACTATTTCAATTAATAGTTGATTTAATAATTGGATTATAGTAATCAATATAATTGAATTTAACCTATTAAATTATAGTTGATTATATAGTTAGACTATAGTAATCATTATAATCAATAGTACCTAAAATCGTTGATTAAATAGTTGGACTATTAGAATCAAGATAATTGAAAGATTAGTGTTTAAAAACATAATCCTGGGTGAAAATATATTTAAACGACTTTAATTTTCAAATGGGAATAAAACTTCAGGATAGTCCTGAAAACTGAGAAGTTATTTTATTTGATATAGTAACATCTTGGGCCTAAGCCCGGAGTTAAGCAAATAGTAGAACATGATATTTGGAATATTCATGTGATGATAACTTTAGTGCTTAATCCGTTGTGCTTGCCGAATAGACTCCCTTAATTTCTTAATCATGACTAAGGATTAGATCCTTATAGTATGATATTGAAATTGAAGGATCTTCATAGATCTATCCTTAGATCTTAGAAGTACAAATTGCAATAGAAAAAGATTGGAGAGTTAATGGCTATACTCAAGGAGACAAAGCCAGAGTTGCAATAAGGCAAGAAGCGGAAGGCGCATCTTACTACTTCGACATTCCAAAAGGCTAAGACTTGGCCAAAGGCTTCTCTGGGGTGTGGAAAATGGGCAAAAGCAAAGTCATTATAATCTTCTGGGAAGACAAAGGACATATCCCAAGATGTCTTGCCTAAACTGTGGCAAACGGAGTCACTGAAGCATGACTGCCGTATGGACAAGGCAGACATGAAGTAATTGAAGACGGTGCAAGGCTCCGACTTCAAATATGTTTGTTATAAACATGTTCACTACTAGTATTAAAATTGGATTTTAGATACTGGATATGGTACATAAACATGTACTGGTGTGCAGTATCTGCTTATAAGCTGGATACTGACTTCAGTTGAGATTTACCTAGGAGTCGGGAACGGGACGAAAGTCGCTGTTTTAACCGTAGATACCTAAGTTTAGGAACTACCCTTCGGGTGTGTACTTAAATTAGGAAACTGTTAGAATGTAACTAGTTTGACTAGAAACATTATCTCTATATCAGGGTTTAACCCGTTGCGGGTATACCTTTATATTAGAGAACACTAAAGTGTTTTATTTTATAAATATGATATTGAGATAAGCACATTAGATGTGAATAACAGTATTTATATTTTGAATATAAATAAATCTCGAACATAACATGACAAACAAATAGCTCAAACTGATTTAATCAGTTGAGACTTATAAGTGGCATTGTTGTCTGAGACACAATTAACGAGACTCGTATATCCACACTTTGAAGAGTGGATACTAGGACAAATTTGATTCCATTCAAATAATGTCTACGAATCTAGTTTATTAGGCAAAGTGCCTATAACACCTTTACTTGGTAAAAGTGCAAGTGCCACCGATCTGTTAGCCCTCGTTCATAGTGACGTAAGTGGGCCCATATCTAGCTAGGCTAGAGGTGGAAATGAATGTTTCGTGACCTTTACGGATGTGGCATCGCGTTATGGTTATGTGTTTCTTGTGAAACACGGATCAGAAACTTTTGATGAAATCAAAGAGTTTCGACATGAAGTAGACAGAATGATCGGCTAAAGTATTAAACATCACGGTCAGTCCATAATGGAAAATACTTAAGCAATAAGTTTCTCATGTACTTGAAAGAGTATAGTATTCTTTCAATGAGGACTCCTCCCGGAACACCTCAATTTAATGGTGTGTCCGAAAAGAGAAACCAAATTCTGTTGGACATGATAAGGTTAATCATGAGTCGCTTTGAGCTACCATTTCTTTCAAGGGATACGCATTAACAGTGCAAAACTTATTTTGAATAAGGTTCCATAGAAATCTGTTTGACAGATTTCATATTAGATATGAACAGGAAAGAAACCGGTTTTCTCATTCCTGAAGATTTGGGAATGCTGGGCATATGTTTGGATGATACCAAACTAAAACCCAAATCGGATAAGTGCCTAAGTTGTGGGTTATCCTAGGGAAACCAAAGTATAGTACTTATACAACTCACTAGAGAACAATTAATTGTTGTCGCATGCGGTTTCCTAAGAGGAATACCTATATGCAGTGGTAAGTGGGAGGAAAGTAAAACACGATGAAAATCGGAGTAATACAATTCCAAGCACTGATTCTTTAATGGAACACAAATAGTTCATCAAAGATGAAACTATACCAATAATCTTCGAATACACAAGAACCGCGTAAGTCGGAGAGAGTCAGAAAATAACCTGGGGTATGGGTTTCTGATCTCACCTCATAAAGATGTCAATCTTATTGAGGGATACGAACTGACTACGTATGAGGAAGTGATACAAGGTATCGACCCCCTATTATGGCAAAGTGCCATGAAGTCCGAAATGGATTCCATGTATACCAACCAAGTTTGGACACTGGTTGTTGTACCAGAAGACATTGTGCCTATTGGTACAATATAAGTCTTCAAGGAAGACATACATGGAAGGCAACATACCAACGTACTAAGCTGGGCTTATAGCAAAAAGGTATCGTTATCAACATTGTGTCGATTACGAAGAAACCTTTTAACCGTTGCCATTGTTAAATCCATTTGGACAATGCTTGCTGATGCTGCATATTTCATTTATGAAATATGGCAGCTGATTGCCAAAATCGCTTTCCTTAACGAAAACCTTTAGGAGGATGTTTACAACATCCTAACGGTTTTTTCGTACCAAAACGAGCAAACAAGGTTTGCGAATTAATTCGATCCATGGATGGATTGAAGCAAGCATTGCGTTCTTGGAATTATCGTTTTGATGTAATCATAATGGTATATGATTTAATTCAAAATGAAAATGATTCTTGTGTATATAAGAAGGTTAGTGGGAGTGCACTGACTGTGAATGTCCTAAGTAATGATGACATGTTATTTCTTGGAAATGACATTCCCATAATAAAGTCAGTGAAAACTTGGCTTTCATGAAAATTCTCCGTAGAATCTTGGGAGAAACAACCTTTATTCTAGGAATAAAGATCTACTGGGATAGATCTAAAGTTGTTAGTACTCTCCGAGAACTCGTACATTGAAATAAATGTACACGACATGGTGTCTCAAACGCTTTGAGCATATGGAGTCAAAATCGGGCCAATCCAAGTGATAGTCACTGGATTGATGTTAAGAACATCCTTAAGTATCTTAGATGAACTAAGGATGCTGTCTTGTACTATGGAGAAGGAGAATTTGAAGTGACTGGGCTCACTGCTGCAAGTTTCCTAACCGATAAAAATGACTATAAATCGTAGTAACGGTACTATAAAGTTTGGATAACGGAACATTGAGCTGGAAATCTCCCAAGCAAGATACTGTTACCGAATAAACAACAAAAGCTGAATATTTCTGTAGCTGAGGCAGCAATAGAAGCCTTCTGAATTGATAATAATCTAATTAGATTAGATGTAGTTCTGTTAGCAGCTGAGCTAGGATACATCACAGGCTAAAGAATTAATGGTCTCATCAACGATCCAGATACATACTTCAACTATTCATATGATTCGTTCAGATCATACATCGTGGCGATGTGATGATCGTATAAATTGCATCAGATGATAATCATGCAAATTCGCTGACGAAAGCATTTTCTCAGCAGAAGTTTGAGCGAATCGTACATAGTTCGGGTGTAGGACACTTGAGTGATTGGCTATAGGCCAAGTGGGAGATTTTTGGACAGTTATGACCCATAGCATCACTATTTGTACAGAACATGGTGTTGTTGTACAAATTAACTATGTGATAAAGGAAATTGCTCTTCTATCATTTGTAATTTGATTACCAAGATGTATAAATGATAGAAGGTCCATATGATTAGTTCCGGATTGAGATGATATGAGACAGTATCAATCCACGAAGGTTTAATCATTAAATATCCATAGTCAGAGTATTATCGAGATTGGACATCGATAATGCGTAAAAGACTAGTATTACACTTGTGCGCATTGTGGGAGCATAACGGCATAGTTCTCATATATTTGGGTATAGGATACTCATGCAAGTGTAATAGGAGGTTGTGTTTACCGATAGTACGGAAACAGCTTCGCTCTGGATAGACCCCTCAGAATTCCATTGGTAGTATGACTATGTGTCTATGGAAGTCCGGATCAGGGTAGGTGTATTTGGCCTTAACCTGAGACTTGCACCGCTAATACTTGTGACAATCAATATACTTTGGTTTTGGTCGTCCAGGGCTTTAACAGGTTCTGTGTACGCCTCTTCTTGGTATATTGAGAATCGTAGTGTATTGGGTGTGATGTCGAGACAGAAGTATCACTCCAGTCATAGTGGAGATGATGATCACGTAGGATACGGAACTGGTGCTCTTATGTACTGCAGTCATCGGGATAATATGACTAGGTCATGATTATCCGATTATAGAGACTAGTTACCAGAGATCCGATATGTGCTTCGTACGGGGCAAACACAATTCCAGCCCCAGGCCTTGCACGTGACATCTGATACTGGATCGAAATACACAATACTACGTATACTACGCCTGATATAGATCACATATTCCAGTAAGAATATTTTTGGAGAATTGGCTAGGCACGGTGCTTTGCTAGAAGCCAACCATGTCTTGTAAATCGGTAAAAACGTAGTATTATGTACGTACGTGTTCGGATAGTCCGACGATCGGATTTACTGCCAACATATCCGAGGATCTCATGGGTCGTTTCCCGAAGATTCATCGATGACGTATGACTCGCACTATATTAATCTGGGATTAATTACAGAGATATTTTATCTGGGATAAAATATTATTTAAAAGAGAGAGAACGATTAATTTGGAATTAATCGATAAAATAATATATTCGATATATTATACGAAATTGGATTTCGACGCGGAATTAAAATTAGATTTTAATTCGGGCGAACGAGTTAATTTAGAATTAATTCGTTAGCGATGTGAATAGTAATTTTACTAGGCATAATTATTTAATTACGTCGCAACGGAGAATTCGTTAATTCGAAATAACGAACCCGAGCCCGGGAGTGTTTACGGGCGCACTCGCATTTCGAATCGAGTGGGGCCACATGTCACATCACTTGTCACTTTAAGTTGCTTTTTGTGATGAGTTTAGGTGGAGGCATGGTGATTGCTTGTTTTACACACATGTATGACATTTTACCAATTTTTTGATTTTGATTTTGGTATTTGACTTTGAATTTGTGTATTAGATACACAACACAACCAAAAACACAATCTCTCCTCTCACTCTCTCCTATCTCTCGGCCTTGGGCCATTTCTTCTCCAAATTTTTGGCAAATACCGAGAATGAAGAAGAAGATAAATAAGGGAATTTTGTGGCAAAATTCCAAGGTGCTAGCACACATTCGGGGTCTTGCGAAGGTGATAGGGAAACCCACCCGTGGGCATGGAATCACACAAATCTTGGAGCTTGAAGGACCACCATGGCCGAATTTTTGGAGCACATCCAAGGAGCAAAGCCGAGAGCTTCATGGAGCAAGGGCTTGTGTTCGTCGCATCGCAAAATCCGTTCAATTTAAGTATGATTCCGCCATTCTTCATTGAGTATTCACATGTGTTTCTTGCTTAAAATAGATCCTTGGGACTTAATAGAAACCCAACAAAATGAACATGTCACAGAAGTTTTTACATCCTTACCAGCCTTGAAAGAATGTCTCCATGACCAAGTAAGTTCCATAAACACATTAAATAGACCAAATCCAAACCCATACTCACAGACCTATAATTCTGGTTGGAGAAACCATCCAAACTTCAATTGGAGGAATGATAACCAAGCACAACCTTCACACCAACCTCCCCAAGTATACCAGAATTTCCGAAATTCCCAGAATTATGCACCATATGTCCCACCACCTAGGAAAACCATTGAAGATAACTTGAGTGCATTCATGGAAAAATAAGAAACTATCAATAACCAAAATGCACAAATGATGAATGATTTGAAAGAAAATTTTGATAAAATCACACCTAATTTGGCCATTAAAGAGAAAGGTAAGTTTCCTGCACAACCTCAGTCAAATCCAAAAATTCATCAAAACCCTCATGAAGGTAGTTCTAGAAATCAACACTTAGACCAAGTCAAATCTGTTATTACTCTTCGCAGTGGTAAGAACATCCACAAACCTATTCTTGAACCTCGCGAAACTGAGAATAAATCAGAATCAGAGGGTAAGGAAGGGGTTGATGAGCCATTACCCGTCGTCGATAATAACAGTTTTTCTCATGCACCTCCATTTCCTCAGGCATTAAAAATAAAGAAATTGAACCATTCCCCAGAAATTTATGAAATATTCAAACAGGTAAAGGTCAATATCCCTTTGTTAGATGCCATCCAACATATACCATCTTATGCCAAATTTCTAAAAGATCTATGCACCGTCAAAAGAAAACATCAGGTAAGAAAGAAAGCTTTTCTAGCTGAACAGGTAAGTTCCATTCTCTCAACCAATAATACATTAAAATACAAAGACCCTGGTTGTCCAACTATTTCTTGTATTATTGGAAATCAAAATATTGAACATGCCTTACTTGATCTTGGAGCTAGTGTAAATTTACTTCCATTTTCGGTTTACCAACAACTAAATATCGGTGAAATGAAACAAACCTCAACTACTCTTTTACTTGCCGATAGATCAGTTAAGGTACCAAAAGGAATTGTGGAAGATATGTTATTGCAAATCGATAAATTCGTATATCCTGTGGGTTTTTTTGTTTTGGAAACACAACCTGTGGCAAACAGTTATAAGCCAATCCTTGTAATACTTAGTCGCCCATTTTTAGCGATAGCTAACGCTTTAATTAATTGCAGGAATGGAATCATGAATCTTTCTTTTGGCAACATGACATTAGAGTTAAATATTTTTAACATGTGCAAACAACCATATGATGAAGATAATGAAAATGAAAGTGTAGAATCAATTGAACCTATTGTGGAGGAGTATATTCAGGAGAGTTTATCTGATCCTATTGAACTTTTTACTGCTAATTTTGTTGAGTCAAGTGTGCAAATAAATTCAGATATTACTAATGATTTTCTACTTGACTCTACAGAGGTATTAGAAGACAAGGGGAAGATTAAAAACTTGGAGGAACTAGGAACACTGAACGAAGGAAAACATGAAGAAGCACCTAATTTGGAGTTAAAAGCTTTTTCAGAAGGATTGAAATATGCATTTCTAGAAGATAATCAAACTTACCCTGTGGTAATTTCTTCTTCTCTCACAAGCGATCAAGAAGGTAAACTTTTAAATGTGTTGAAAGAACATAAACTGGCAATTGGATGGACCTTAAAAGACATAAAAGGTATTAATCCATTAATCTGCACACACCGAATACATCTAGAAGATAATGCTAGGACATATCGTCAACCCCAAAGAAGATTAAACCCTCACATGAAAGAAGTAGTAAAAACAGAGGTCCTTAAACTTCTTGATGCATGCATTATCTATTGCATTTAATCTAGTTAGCATATGTGCATTAATTATAGAAAATTAAATGACGCAACTAGAAAAGATCATTTCCCTTTGCCATTTCTTGACCAAATTTTAGAAAGAGTAGTTGGACACCCATACTATTATTTTCTTGATGGTTACTCGAGTTAATATCAGATTCTCATTACTTTAGAAGACCAGGAAAAGATCACATTCACATGCCCCTTTGGAACATTTGCATTTAGGAAAATGCCTTTTGGACTTTGTAATGCACCTGCAATATTCCGACGATGCATGTTAAGCATATTTAGTGACATGGTTGAACACTATTTACAAGTCTTTATGGATGATATAACTGTCTTTGGAAATTCATTTGATAATTGCTTGACTAATCTAGAAAATGTTTTGAAAAGATGTGAAGAAAAAAAGACTTGTGTTAAATTGGGAAAAATGCCATTTCATGACTAATTCAAGAATTTTTTTAGGACATGTTGTGTCATCTAAAGGTATTGAGGTTGACAAGGAAGAAATAGAGGTCATTTCTAAATTACCATCACCAAAAACAGTCAGGGACATTCATTCTTTTTAGGACATGCAGGGTTTTATAGGAGGTTCATTAAAGACTTTAGTACTATATCCAGCCCTTATGTGACCTCTTATTAAAAAATGCAATATTTGAATGGACAGAAGAATGTCAAAAATCATTCCAAAAAATTATCAGTCTTTTGACTTCTGCTCCTATTATGCAATCCCTTGATTGGTCTTTGCCCTTTGAGCTAATGTGTGATGCTAGTGATTATGCAGTTGGTCCAATTCTAGGACAGAGAAAGGAAGGTAAGCCACATGTAATATATTACACAAGTATAACTTTAAACAGTGCATAAATGAATTACACTACCACAGAAAAAGAACTACTTGCTGTAATATTTGCATTGGATAAATTTCGCTCATATTTAATCGGTTCTTCAACTGTTGTTTACTCTGATCATGATGATGTTAGATATTTGATGTCTAAACAGGATGCCAAGCCAAGATTAATTCGATGGATTTTGTTGCTTCAAGAATTCAATCTCACAATCAAAGACAAAAAAATGAGCAGAGAACGTGGTTGCAGATCACTTATCAAGACTCACAAACGAGTCACTAATCGATACCACTCCCATCAATGATTCTTTTCCCGATGAATTTTTATTTTTGGTAAACACAATGCCTTGGTATGCTAATATTGTCAATTTTCTTGCAACAGGAAATATACCCCCAGATTGGAGCCAACAAAATAAGAGGAAATTTTTGACCGAAGTCAAAAGATTCTATTGGGACGATCCTTATCTGTTTAAATGCTCCCCAGATCAGATTTTCAGAAGATGCATACCTGACATTGAGATAAGTGGTGTTATTCAGTTCTGTCATTCAGAAGCATGTGTAGGTCATTTCTCATCTAAGAAAACCGCTGCAAAAATCTTGCACTGTGGATTTTATTCGCCCACTATTTTTAAAGATACATACACTTTCTGCAAAACTTGCGAAAATTATCAAAAAATGGGATCTATTTCAAAAAGAAACATGATATCTTTAAATCCCATCCTTGTCATCGAAATCTTTGATTGTTGGGGGATCGATTTCATGGGCCCATTTCCACCATCCTTTGGATTTTTATATATTTTAGTTGCAGTTGATTATTTTTCAAAATGGGTCGAGGCAATTCCGTGTCGGAAAAATGATCACACAATTGTGATCAAATTTTTAAAAGAAAACATGTTGAGTAGATTTGGAATTCCTCGGGCCATCATAAGTGATGGAGGTAAATACTTTTGTAATAGACCCTTTGAGTCCCTAATGAAAAAGTATGGAGTCACACACAAAGTCTCCACCTCTTATCACCCCTAGACAAACGGACAAGTAGAATTAACGAATAGGGAAATTAAACAAATTCTAGAAAAAACGGTTAACCCAAATCGTAAAGATTGGTCTCTTCGACTAACTGATGCACTCTAGGCATATCGAACAGATTTCAAAACATCTTTGGGAATGTTCTTCCATCGTTTAGTTTATAGAAAACCTTGTCATTTGCATGTAGAACTTGAGCATAAAGCATTTTGGGCTATTAAAGTATTTAATTCAAACCTTGAAAATGATGGTCATGAACGTAAATTGCAACTAAATGAACTTGAAGAGTTAAGGAATGATTCATATGAGAATATGAAAATTCTTAAAGCTAAAACTAAAGCCTTTCATAATAGTCGAATTGCATGAAAAAAAAGTTGGTCAAAAGGTTTTGCTTTATAATTCTCGTCTTCATTTATTTCCTGGAAAGTTAAAATACAAATAGAGTGGCCCATTTATTGTGAAACATGTTTACCCATATGAGGCTATTGACATTAAGAATCCTAAGGATGGTGACGTATTTAAAGTAAATGGACAGTGTCTGAAACCCTTTTTGGAGTACTCAAAATTTCAAGAAACATTTTTCCTGTCAGACCTAGTATACCTTGATTGATGTAGTTTCTTTCATGTTCTGTTTAATATTTCTGTAATTTCCATTTTTAGTTTTGCAGCATTCTTGTTTTATTTATTTTCATCTCACACCCCGGTAAAGCAGTGAATAACGGTACTCCGTGACTCAAAATCAGTTATTTCAGTTCCCTAAAAACACTGATACCCTAAAAACCAAGCATGTAAGAAACTCTCACAACCCTCCACAAATATTTTCCTGCACTTTCTCAAAATTCTCTGAAAAAAATTTACAAAGCCCGCACAGAAAGAATGAGAATTCTTATGATTCATATGGTATTTCTAGTGATATTCGTTGCGTAATTGAAGCAAAAGTTCGTTTGGCAGGTAAGTTACCTGACTCATTCATTCCTTACATGCCTGGTTGAGGGAAAAACACCTATGTAAAAAAGCGAAGAGCTAAACAAATGGGTGTTTGTTATAAGTGTGCACGCTATACGTGCAACACTCATTGTCGTTCTTTAAGAATGGTGTCTGATAATCACAAAGATAAAATACAATTCATTAGGGATGGACTGAGTAAGGAGCCTTTTGATGATATATCATTGACTCTTGAGACGCATCCTAGTGGATATGTTCATCGTGAAATTCTCAGATTACACACCCAATTTCATAAAGAAAGACAACCATACAGTCTCGAGAATCTGACTTTAAAAGACCCTGTATGCCAATTTATAAGAAAATTAGATGGGAAGCCTATCCCCGACCCATAGAGGGCGTTCAAGCCGATACTGGACGTAAAATCAGAGGAAGATGTGAGCCACAATCACAACTACCAATATATATTATTGCATTGATTTCCATTACTTTAAATTACTGTTTTGATTTACTTTTTGCCGACAGTATCTAACCTCTTTATTCACGATTTGATAATTGTCATTTTGCAGATATTAGTGCATTTCTCACTCACCATTTTCAGGATCTATAAATTCAGCTCATCATTGCCCTTTCTTCAACACGTCTAGCTAAGAGAGATAACACAAATGGAGACAACTTCAAAATGACGATTCACTAATATCTGTGTGTTTTGTGGAACTAGCTCTGGAACTAAACCGGAATTTGTTGAGGGTGCAAGAGAATTGGGTAGAGCTATGGCAAACAGAAACATGCACTTAGTATATGGTGGTGGCAATCTTGGATTGATGGGGTGTATTTCAAAAGCTATACAAGAAGGTGGGTCAAGTTTTGTGGATCATTGCAAAACTTTTAACAGAAGACACATCATCGGAAAATCGAATGGAGAAAAATGTATTGTCCCAGGTATTTCTGAAAGACTCACTGAAATAATCAATCATGCCGATGCTTTCGTTGCTTTACCAGGTGGGCTCGGAACGTTGGAATAAATATTCACTGTTGCGTCATGGGCAAACTTGAATATTCACCAAAAACCTATTGGGCTATTTAATGTTAACGGATTTTTCGATTTTCTTTTTGTATTTCTTGAAGATGCCAAAAGAAATGGGTTTATTTCAAAACCGGCAAGAGATATCTTCCTAACTACAAGAACAGCTGTTGATTTAATTGACCAACTCTTAGCTTATGAACCAAGAATCGACCATATTCTTTCCAAGTTGAACTGGTCTGGTAACGATCGTGGCAAAAAGCATAAAGTAAACATGGATCTTAATCTGTAATCTTTAGTTACAACTGTCAATTCCTCAATAACCAGGTGATATCTTCTAAATTCTACTTTTCTTTCTTTAAACATTGGGGACAATGTCTCATTTTGGTTGGGGGGAGAGGATAGTTTACTAGATAATTTTCATGCAATTTTCATGTTTAATTGATGTTTTCTTTCAAAATTTTATTTTTGTTGTTATTTTGTGTGTAAGAATATATATCCATATATACACATAAAATAACAACAAGTTTGTTTTCTAAACCAAGTGGAAGTGTTGTTCAGAGGTGGTTGTGTAAGGAGTTTTCACTCCTGAGACGCATCTGAATATAATTCGTAACAAGTTGTCTATTGTTTCTTTCTTTTTTGAATCATTTAAATTTGTGAATTCTCCATAAACATTGATTAAATTTGATCTTTATATGCTCGTCTGACAGATATTATCAATAACATGGTAACATATGATCATGAGTGGTAAGTGAAAATTCTGTAATATTCAGTTCTCTAGTTTGTTGGAGGTAACACCTAAAAGTAGTGAAATTTTTATTATGTCAAAAAAAAAACGAGACGTTTGAATAAAGTTAGTTTCCGTAGCCTTTTTAACTCGAGCAATTAAGTCTGAAAGAGTGTCTTAACACTTAGTACCCTAAGGCCAACAAGTATAGGAATTACTGGCCCAAAGCTCATTACAGGGGTTAAAAAGAAAGCTTAAGGGAATCAGACACTTTTTTATTTGAGATCCGAGCAATTAAGTCTGTAGAGGTGTCTTAACACCTAGTGCCCTAAAACCAACTGGTTTGGGAGTCACTGGCCCAAAGTTTGATACATGGATTGAAGATATGTTTTGGACACTTTCTATCTGAGATCCGAGCAATTAAGTCCGTAGAGGTGTCTTAACACCTAGTGCCCAAAAACCAACTGGTTTGGGAGTCATTGGCCCAAAGTTCGATACATGGGTTGAAGATATGTTTGGACACTTTCTCTATGAGATCCGAGCAATTAAGTCTGTAGGGGTGTCTCACCACCTAGTGCCCTAAAACCAACTGGTTTGGGAGTCACTGGCCCAAAGTTCGATACATGGATTGAAGATATGTTTATAAATAAAATTTCACTACCAAAATGTGTAAACTCTAATATAATTTTAGGACAAAAATATTACTCTCTTTTCAACAAATACTTGTGATATTGTGTGCACAATATATTTATTAATACCTTGTTTTATGAGTACATGGAAGAATGGTAAAAAGTACAGGAGAAATCATTTATTTGATCATTTAGAAAGAAAGAAAATAATTGTTGACTTAGGTAAGAATTTCTCTTTTTAACTTCCGCTTGAATTACTAGGGACTAGTAATAAGCTGGTTGGGGAGTGTGATGAACACTAAAAAGTGCATATTTATTACACGATAAGTTAATCATTTTACACGTACAGTTTCACTAATATCTTTAAATTGGCATATTTGTGAAATAATATTTTATGTCATGCTTTGAGTATTTTTACTGTGTTATTTTATGTTATTTGTTAGGTAAAATACTGCTCGGAAGCTCGACAGGACAAACCAGACTAAAAAAGAGTAAAAATCAGAAATCAACACATGCATCGCGACACAGAATTTATGGCGTCGTGATGCGTGTCCCTTCAACATGTGTCCCCATCATGTCACTACTCTGCGTCACGACGTGTGGAATCTGCGGCACGTCGTGACATGCCTAATGAAACAAAGACACCGCCGACTCACCACCATGTATCCCCAACGTGGATTCACCATTCTCTGACACATGTCCCAACATGCACGCGCGTCGCGACGCAAGAAGAAAATTGGCGTCGCGACGCGTGACCAAAGTTGCCTATAATAGGAGCGTCCGACATCATAAATTTTCATACTTTCTTTCATGATTCCTCTGTAAATCTTGGAGAGAGAGTGTCTTGTTTTTTTATTTACTTAAAGCTTTTTGTAATGTCTTTTCTTTCAGTAATTAAAGTACAAGTATGTTTTATTACAAAATGAGTAGCTAATTTCTTTTATGCTGGGGTAAGGGTGAAACTTTTATAATGAAAACATAGATTAAACTCGCTTCTATTATAATAAATAAATTGAAATCTAATGATTAAAACTTGATTTAAATCTAGATTAATTATTGACAATATGTCTACCGCCTTTATGGCTGGTTTTTATCTTTCTACCACCTTTATGGCTGGTTTTATCTGTCTACCGCATTTATGGATGGTTTTATCTTTCTACCGCCTTTATGGCTGGTTTTATCTTTCTACCGCCTTTATGGCTGGTTTTATAAGATTTTGGCATAATTAAGTACCTTGGTATGACTTGTTATAGACAAACGGTATCACCGCCTTTATGGCTGGTTTTATGTTTTTGGCATGCTTAGTACCTTGGTATGACTAATTATTGACAGAAATGATTACCGCTTTTATGACTGGTTCTTTTTATTGGCATAATTCATTCCTGAAATAAATTAAGTGGGTAACAATGATAATTTGTAGATTATAATAAAGCGAGGTTTCTAAATATTTAAAAGACTAGAGGTGGATCCCCTAACTCCACCATTTCATTTTATTACTGTAATTCAATATAAGAGTCCCCAACTACTTAACAAATCAAACTTTTCTTTTCCACACTGCTCATTATTCTATTTTGCTAAATCTCTTCTATGTGGATCGACCCCGGACTCACCAGATTATTTTATTACTTCGACACTCTTATACTTGGGAGTAAAAGACCAATTTTCGAGTGTGTCACACATGTTGTAGACGATGAGAGTGAGTAGCAGATGGATAATATATTCCACACTATATGTCGTATAAAATGGCAAGAGGTGTAGTATGATCATAGATGGGGGCAGTTGTACTAATGTTGCTAGCACAACTTTGATTGCAGTTGGGGTTGAGTTACTTGAAACACCCCAAGTCTTACAAATTACAGTGGTTAAATGATTTTGGCGAGATAAGATGACAAAGCATGTATTATTGAGCTTCACCATTGGGCCATACACGGATGATGTTCTATGTGATGTGATACTGACATATACTGGACATATTCTTTTGGGCAGGCTGGGGCAGTTTGATAAGAAGGTTGTTCACGATGGGTTCAAGAAAAAGTACTCCATTCATTATAGGTAAAACCCATTA
>SKCR01031879.1:0-97635 GCA_019454045.1 Zanthoxylum bungeanum
TAGAGAACCGGACACCAAGTTTTGGCAGTCATTTCAAGAAACCTTGGGTTCCCAGCTATATTTTAGTACGGCTTTTCATCCTCAGACGGATGGTCAGTAAGAACGGACCATACAGACCTTGGAAGATATGTTATGTGCCTGTGTGATCGATTTTGAGGGAAGTTGGGACCAACATTTGCCACTTATAGAGTTTGCATATAACAACAGTTATCAGACAAGCATCCAGATGGCGGCTTTCGAGGCTTTGTATGGTCGGAAGTGTAGATCCATAGTGGGATGGTTTGAAACTGGGGATCAAAAGTTGTTTGGACCAGATTTTGTTCAAGAAGCAGTGGAGAAAGTGAATTTCATCAAGGAAAGGATGAGGAAAGCTCAAAGTTGCTAGAAAAGTTATACAGATCCCGGGAGAAAAGATTTGGAGTTTTAGGTAGCGGATCTGGTGTTCTTAAAAGTATCTTCGTTCGAGGGAGTCATGAGATTTGGCAAGAGAGGTAAGCTCAGCTCTAGGTATATCGGGCCATTCCAAATACTTCGGAGAGTTGGAGGGAAAGCTTATGAACTGGCACTTCCACCCAGCATGGATATGATGCATCATATGTTTCATGTATCTGTTAGGGTTGGTGCTCAGAGTGCCAATTCGGATCATATTTATGTCCGATTCATGAATACAAGTAATTCTATTTTCTATAATATTACTTATTTATTGGTAGCACTCTTGTCTTTTATACACTTATTCGATCTAATTACGATTAGATATCTTATTATGATTAGATCGAAACTAAATCTGGTTTAGTGATACGTGTATATTAGACAAAGATCACATGATTTGTATAATGCGCAGTTACCACGTAGTTTGTAATTGACATTAGGAAGTGCACTATAAGATGTATATCCTTAAATAAAGTTCCTGGTCAAGATTTACTAACACAGGTCAGTTAGTAAAATCCGCTGAGATTAGTACATGTCGTATATCGTGAATTGGTCCGATGGTTTATCCCAATGAACCATGAGTCTCGGGAGACTCGTATAGACATGTAGGTATTTATTGGATAAGACACTGAACGACTCACTAAAGATTTCCTAATATATGGTACACCAAGGTCAATAGGAATCTTCTTGAGTTGAGCGAGCATAGTGGTCCTTCGACTTGAGATACCACAGTGGGATATATGAGTTATCCTCCACAATTTGATGGCAGTCACGTCACTGATCTATTCATGATCAGACCTCCGCATGTTCGTTGGGTGTGGACTGATGCTCATGACATCCAGTGCGTATCAAGATATGATCCTTCAGTCCTGTGTACAAGGCGTAGGCATCCTCACATGTTTACGATCTGGTAAATCCATGGTTGTGGTATAACTTCAGAAATCAATTCCGAGTGTTATTTAGAGATCATTAATTGAAAGTCGAATATATTATACCGAACAGATTTGACATTTTCATCTATATCCCAGGTATAATATGGATAGCTTATGACGGAGGGATTATACGTATGCAATGACCTCAGATTGCATTGTTTTCTTCATCATCTAACCTAACTTCATGACCAAACAAGCTCCCAAAATGGGTCTCAAAATTTTATTTGAAGAATCCATGAAGAATTGAAGGAAAATAAAAGAAAAAAAAAACTTAGGAAACAAGAGATTAAAGGTAATCTACTTTAACCTTAAGCTTAGAAATTTACTTTCTTGTTTCTTGATGTTTTAGAAAGGTTCTAAGGTTCCTTCAATTCTGAATTTTTGGGGCTTTTGGTTGTGGTTGATGAATTGGAAGCTAATGAAACATGTGTGAAGTATTTTGGATGCAATTAATGTAATTAGTGTCCAATTTTATTATTTGATGATTTTTTACCATTCTATAGTGTTATGACCACTCTTGTAATTCATAGTATTGTTCTTGGGTTGTTCATATGTGGTGACTTGAATTGATGTTATGATTAATTTGATTAATGTTGAAAAATTGGATTTAAAGCATGAAAATTGTTAATTTCGGTTTCTGGATCGCATCTGAATAAAATGGAATTTTTTTGATGATTTTGATGTCATATGAATGTATTGGATGTGTTTTGGGAGTTGGAACAATTTCCGGAAAGTGTTTCGGAGTTGAAATAAGTGAAAACGGTGAAAAATGGTGTTACCGGGTGACTTTTGAGCCAACCGTGTAACGGCTGTCCAAACAGTGAGTTCGTCACTGTTCAGGCAGCCCATGAACTGCCCTAAGACTATTGGGGCTGACCTGGGCAGTCCCCATAAGTGTTGGGTGGTCGGTTCGGGCAAAAACGTGTTTTAGGCCATTTTGTGGAAAAATATTTTTCGTAAAAGTTTCATGACGATTCATTTATATTTATGTCGCTATTTGATATTGAATAAATAATTTTAGGTGAAATATGAATAAATTATTCATATTAGATATTGAATAATTTATTCGGTAATTTGAAAAAGTTTTGAAATTACGATTTCGCCCGAACTGTGCTTCCGCTGCTCCCATCGCCCGAAACCCCAATAAAAATGGTATCAGAGCTGGTCTGATGCTTTATCCATTACATTATTCATGCTTGATATATGATATTTAATCCAATTTTAATGTTCGCACATGCTTGTAATCTATATATGTTCCACGCTAACGAAAATGTAACGGAAATTTAATTGTTAAATTAAGTTATATTTTATATAGGTAGAATTGAATTGTTTAGAAAATAATTTAGATTAAAATTCTGCATTTGATGTAGAGTATAGCTTCCTGAGGAAAATCCCTGCTTAGAAATAAGGTTGTAAAGTGACGTGTATTGGATACATGTTTCTTGGTCCGTCTTGTCAGTACGGTTTATGGGTATCTTTCTATATCTGCATCCGAGATCGTGCCAAAGCTGTGAGGGTGTAGTTTATGGGATTTTATCCATACCGGTTGTATATTTATACTAGACAAATTCAAGTGAAAGTGAAAATCTTGAACGTGCCAAAGCTGTCAGGACTACATCGGTAGCTTGAGTTTATCATTGACAAGTGAAGCCTTGATACGCCTCCTTGTGAATGTGTCAAAGCTGTCATAATGAGAAATGGTCAGAACCAAAATTAGGAGTCACTGGTGAGTGATTGACAAAGAGTTGTCTACCTAATGAATATACGTAGGGGAGATCGTGCCAAAGCTGTGAGTCGAAATATATTCATGGGATTCTTCTCTCACTATGGAATTTGATTTAATTATTGAATTCCTGTTTCCGTTGGGAATTACGGTATTACGTAAAGTAGTGGGAGACACTGCTGGGTTAAAAATCCATAACTAAAGCAGTGTGTAATTTTATGGAAAATTCTGCTTCGTTTTTCTTTTATTCTATATTGTTTATAGAATTATATTTCTAATCCACTGCATGCTTATTACTTGAATAAGTTTTCTGACTTTACTTATGGTTGTGTAGTTCTAGAACAAGTTCTAGAAAGACAGTAAACTAAGATATTGTTAGATTAGTTTCAAACCATCGGGAACTATTGTTCCGATTTTCTTGAAAATCAAGATGGTTAGTGACTTAGTTTCTAAGTCACGATTAGGTAATCTAAATATATATCTGTTTTGGATATAGTTATCTAGTAAGAATTGTTTCTTATACGGTAAGAATTGACTTGAATTAGTTCATGTCTCGAGATTCTTGACTGGCATTAAGAAAACCCCATTAGTATTTGTTTATCTTATAATGACGTTTCTTGGCTTTAGTGACTTTTAGAAGTCACGTGTCTGACACAGTTTGCTAACAATCATTTGCAATTATTGTGAATAATTGAACGCAAATTACCAGATCTCCCGTCTAGTTATTTAAAATATTGTTTAATGATTGTTTTGATATTTGATATCAGAACTTGCAACTATTGGATAGTTACTTGTTCTATATAAATAGTTGTTACATATTTTAATATGACTAGTAGTGTGACCAGCGTAATTACACGCGTATAACACAAGCGCACGTATCGTTCAAGTAGTATAAAAGTATCGATCCCACGAGGACTTAAAACTTTTTATTATCAGTTTATGAAGTTAAATGTTTACAAGTATTTAATGGATTGATTGTTTGATTGGGTGGTGACTTTAAAACTTAAAACAATGAAATAAAATTGCTTGAAAGTCGATTGAAGAAAATTCAAATTTATAAAACTATCCAGGGTTGTGAATCCTTCCAATATCTTTTTAAAAGATGAAGTGGTTATTTTACGTTTGTGTAATATATTGGTTTTTTAACCTGGAACACGAAATTATGTAAAAGCCTCTTCCGATGGTCAAATACAAATACCCAGTATATGTTCGGTTCCTAGAACATGCCAAGGATCTTCTAAGTCATGATTTGAGTGTGTGAAAGTTCAAAGAAGTTGCAGAAATTTACTTACATTGAACGGTGGAGATGGATGTATGAAATAAAAAAATTTCTTTCCTTTGTTGAAGTTCCAAGCTTTGAATGAGAGATCCAACTCTAAAGTAAGTATCCCTATCACCTTTGTCAAACTCTTTAAGTGCTAGCTATGGAAATTTTTGCAACAAAAATTCCCTTGGAGGAGAGCAAGTCACAGCCACAAGAGGGAGGAAGAGAGAGGTTTTGTAATTTTTGTTTTCTAAAACAGATTATGACCAAGTCAACTCACAAAAGTGTGTATATCCTTTTACCAAATGCCTCCAACCACTTACATCACTCAAATTGACACTTGATAGACATGTGATGTAAGTTGGTGGGACCCACTTTAATTCAAAATTCAAGTGGCTTGCTCCACACACACTTCAGGCTTGGGTTCGTATAATCCGATTAAATGAATTTTCTGTCGCGATGTAATTAAATCCAATTTAATTAAATAATAATACCTCGCAAAATTATTACGAAAGTCTCTCGTGAATTAATTCTAAATTAATTCGTTCGCCTGAATTAAAATCCAATTTTAATTCTGCTTTGAAATCTAATTTCATTTAATATATCAAATATATTATTTAATCGATTAATTCCAAATTAATCGTTCTCTCTCTTCTAATCGAATTTTATCCCGGATAAATTCTTGTTGCAATTAATCCCAAATTAATTTTCTCTCCCATAATTAATCCTAGATTAATTCTGTTAGAGTCAAACATCATCGGTGAATCTTTGGGATGCAACCCAAGAGATCTCTGGATATGTTGGCAGTAAATATAGTTATCGGACTATCCGAATACGTGCGTACCCGGTACCACGTTCTTACCTATTTACAAGACATGGTTGGCTTCTAGCAAAACACCGTGCTTACCCAATTCTCCAGAAATATTCTTCTACGGAATATATAATCTATATCAAGCGTAGTATACCAAGTATTGCGTATTACGATCCAGTATCAGATGTCACATGCTAGGCCTGGGGCTGGAATTGTGTCTGTCCCGTACAAAGCATATATTGGATCACTAGCAACTAGTCTCTTTAATCGGATAATCATGACCTTGTCATATTATCCCGATAGTTGCAACATATTAGAGTACCAGTTCTGTATCCCTGTGTGATCATCATCTCTATATGATTGAAGTGACACTTCCATCTTGACATCACACCCAATACACTACGATTCCCAATAAACCCAAAAGAGGTTTACACATAACCTGTTAAAGTCCCAGATGACCAAAACCAAAGCGTACTGATTGTCGCAAGTATTAGCGATGCAAGTCTCAGGTTAAGACCAAATACACCTACCTTGATTCGGATTCCCATAAACACAAAGTCATACTACCAATGGGATTCCGAGGGTGTTGGATAATATGACCCATAGCGTCACTATTTGTACAGATCATAGTGTTGTTGTACAAATTAACTATGTGACAAGGAAATTGCACTCTCATCATTTGTGATTAGATCACCTTAGATATATAAATGAAGAGAGGTCCATATGATTAGTTCCTGGATTGAGATGATATGAGACAGTATCAGTCCACGAAGGATTAATCATTAAAGATCCCTAGCCGGAGTATTATCGAGACTGGACATCGATAATGCGGAATAGGCTAGTATTGCACTTGTGCGCGTTGTGAGGGCACAACGGCATAGTTCTCATATATATAAGTATTGGATACTTATGCAAGTGCGATAGGAGGTTGTGTTTCACCGATGGTACGAGAAACAGCTTCGCTCTGGATAGACCCCTCGGAATCCCATTGGTATTATGACTATGTGTCTATGGGAGTCCGACATCAGGGTAGGTGTGTATGGTCTTAACCTGAGACTTGCACCGCTAATGCTTACGACAATCAATATGCTTTAGTTGAGGTCGTCCAGGACTCTAACAGGTTCTGTGTACGCCAATGCTGGGTATATGAGAATCGTAGAGTATTGGGTGTGATGTCAAGACGGAAGTATCACTCCAGTCATAGTGGAGATGATGTCACGCAGGATACGGTATTAGTGCTCTTAAGTGCTGGCCGGCCATCGGGATATTATGACAAGGTCATGTATATCCGATTATAGAGACTAGTTACCAGACATCCGACATGTGCTTCGGACGGGGCAGAAACTTATCCAGCCCCAGCCCTAGCACGTGACTATCCGATACTGGGCCGATATACACAATACTTGGTATACTATGCTTGATATAGATCTTAAATATTCTTATATGAATATGACCGGAGAATTGGGTAGACTTCGTGCTTTGCTAGAAGCCGATCTTGTCTCGTAAATCGGTAGAACGTAGTACTTGGTACATACGTGATTCGGATACTCCGACGACCGTATTTACTGCCGACTTATCCGGGGATCTCATGGGTCGCTTCCCGATAATGCACCGATGACGCATAACTCGCACTCATTAATAATCTGGGATTATATAGAAGAGAGAGAATGATTAATTTAGAATTAATCGGTAAATTAATATATTCGATATATTAAACGAAATTAGATTTCGACGCGGAATTAAAATTAGATTTTAATTCGGGCGAACGAATTAATTTGAATTAATTCATTAGCGACGTGAATAGTGAATTCGCTAGGCGTAATCATTTAATTACGACGCAACGGAAAACTCGCTAATTAGGAATTAGCGAAACCGAGCCCGAGTGTGATTGCGAGCGCATTCGTATTTCGAATTCGAGTGCGGCAACGCAAGTCACATCAAGCGTCAAATCATTCGTCACATCAAGCGTCAAATCAAACGTCACTTTGAGTGATGTGATTGATTGATGTGATTGATTGATTGATAGACACACATCAAGTCACTTTGATAAAGTGACATTGAATAGTGATGGGTGTTGTTGGAATAGTGTTGGTGGTTGAGAGAGCCATTTCCATTTGATTTTATTTGATAATTTTAAATGGAAAATGCTTAGTATTTTTTGGAAAAATATATAAAGCATTTGTGTAAATCAATTAACAACTCAACCATAACACTTCCTCTCCTTTTCTCTCCATCATCACACGCCCAAGGGGCTGTTTTCTCCTATTCTTCACAGCTCACTGCCATGAGCTTCAAGGGAAGCATGAGTGTGTTTTTGTTGCAAAAACGCAAGTGCTAGCACACTTACGAGACTTGCGAAGGTGTTAGGGAGGTTCACCCATGAGGCGGGATCCGTTCGACGAAGCTTGGAGCTTGACGAAGGACCATTTTCACGCCCAAAACAGTGAGCAACATCACTGCAGTTCACGCCCAAAACAGTGAGGATTTTCAAGTTTTGTTGCTTGCCGCATCTCTCAACCGATCGATGTGAGTATTCCGCTACCTCCGTTGATGTATTCACACATGTATTTCATTGCTTGTTTGATCTTGGGACCTAGAAACAAACCTAACAATGGCATCAAGAGCTATAGGTTCAAGCATGAAATTTTTAGGGCTTAAAATTGGGTAAATTGATTTTGAGCATGATTTGGTTAAATTGTTTGATTGAGCATGTTTAAATGATGTTTAATTTAAGATTGATTGGATCAATTTGTTGAAATTGTGATTGGATCAAATTTCCCCAAAATATATGTGTTGGCCGAATATGTAAAGAATTTTGGAATTTTGGAATTTTTTGATTTTGATTCATTGGATGAATTAGAATGATGTTGGATAATGTTAATTTGAAATTAATTGGATTAATTTTTGAATTGAACAAAAATCCCCAATTCCTTCATGTTGGCCGAATGTGTATAAGCCCTATTAGTCTTGGAATTTTGATTTTTTGGACATTGGATGTGTATGAAATCATTCGGGATATTAATTCGATGTCGATTGTGAAATTAATTGGATTGAATTCAAATCGGATAAAAATCTCTATCTTGGCCGAGACCTTAGAAGCATGTAATGGGTTTGATTTTTTCATTTATGTGTTGGACATGTGATGATGATAATGAACATGATTAATTGGACTAATTTGGTGTTTTAGAAATATTGATTTGGGTGATTAATCATGTAATACACTTTAGGTAATTAAATTGCGAAATTGGATTTTGTGTATTTAACTAATTGGGCCTAATTTTGGAAATTGGACTTTAATGTTGTAATTGGGCTTATTGGGCTTGATTTTATCAAGTTGGGTTTAGGCCAAATGGATTGGATCCAATTGGGCCCAAAACCACTACCATAAAGCCCAAATGCGACTAATGAACCTTAAAGTTTAATTGGGCCTAATGGGCCTAAATTGATTTCTGGGCTTATGGGGTTACTCCTTGATTGGGCTTTGGTTGCCGAAGCCCACGCCTTAAAGAAATTAATTAAAGCCCATTAGACTTGAATTAAACTAACATTGGATGTTAATCGGTCTTTGAGACGCGTTACGATTAAATTTGGAATTTAAATCGTAAAAGGTTTATTAATAAAGTGTAATGTTTAATTTGGAATTGAATAGTGAATTAGTATTAAATACATATTAAATTTGATTTAATGTTGTAGTTTAATTTAATTCAAGAATTCGTACTTTGAGTACTTATTCGCAAAAACGAGTTTGACTCGCGCAAAATCAAATCGTTGTTTGAACATTGGATGATCACATAATTATCAGATTAATTAATTTGATTAGATTGATTGATAGCAGATTTGTATGAATACGTGGTTGTGATGAATGAATAATGTATATCGGATGATATTAGTCGGGTGGGGCAATTTTGGAAATTGTTGTAATAATTCGATTTATTAAATGGACCTGCGTGTCTAGCCTTATCACCTCTATTCTCTTTGTATTCTCTTCTCACCTATTCCCCTCAATGTAAATGAGGTTTCTTTAGAAGTGTAGTGTAACGGGTAAAAGTAATACAAGTGCTAGCTTGAGTGAGAAGTGAGAGATTTGATCTAGGATCAATATGTTAAGTATCCATCCGCATATCATTATTATTTATTTTCATACTCGCTTTATTATGTATTTAGAATGCATGTTTAAGGGTGTATGATGATGAGACCTTAACAAAGATAATGAAATTGGTAGCCAATTTGCACGCGAAAAGCCCTCATCAAATATCATGCGTCTTTTCCTTCCATTGAGTGATTCTTACTCAAGATCCTAGATTGGCATGGGTTGTTGGCCAAAGTCAAGCCCTTGTCCGTCGAAGATGTGTTTGAATCACGAAGCTTTGTTCCATATTGGTGTCTTGTCCAAGTTGTGGTTTGTTGGCCAAAGTCAAGACCACTTCTTGTCCATCGACATTGATTACGAAGCTTCCATGGTCAATAGGTCCGCGCTTGACTGGGATCATTAGGTTTGTTGTGCCAAAGCCAAGGCCTAGTTGATTCAGAGGAAAAAGGTTAGGGTATATATTAGATATATAGGCATATATAAGATATATGTTCGGACTTGGATGTCCACCTACTGGATCTAGGAATTGGATTAGATCCAATTGATCTTAGAGATCTACCTAGTTAATTATCATACAATTTGTTGGCCAAAGTCAAGATTGTGTGATATTTAACGGGATCCTAGCCACTAGGAAACACGGTTTCCCGAGTACTCGACAGAGGGTTAGAGGCTCGACGAAAAATAGTGGGAGGCAAGAATTGAATTTGCAATATTCGTTCAATTACTCGCCATCGCGCTCAAACAAATATCACTCGTCATATATTAAAAGTATTAGTTGGACTAATATTTAATGTTGTTTTAATAAACAGTTGGACTGTATTATAGTTGATTATATATAATTGGATTATATTAATCAATATATTTGAATTAATTAATTTCAGTTTACAGTTGATTTTATAATTGGATTATAGTAATCAATGTAATTGAGGTTAATTATTTGGATTATATTTGATTATATAGTTGGACTATTATAATCATTATAATAATATATAGTACCACTAATCGTTGATTAAATAGTTGGACTATTGTAATCAAGATAAAATTGAAAAGTTGGATATTTAAAATAAATCTGGGATTAAAATATTTTAAATGATTTAATTTTCAAATTGGGAATAAATAATAGGTTACTTTATTTGATAAAATAACTTATTATACCTTAAGCCCAAAATTAAGCAAAATAAGTAGAGCATAAAATCTTTGGAAGATTTATGTGATGATGACTTTATGCTTAATTTAATATACTTGTCATAAATCTAATTTTAGATTAAGAAGTATTAAAATTGCAATTTATAATTCTTGGAGAATTAATTGACTATTCTAGAGGAGATAAAGTCAAAGTTTGCAATTGGGCATGTAGCACGAGGTGCACATCGTTTCGATATTCTAAAAACCCAAGGCTTGGCCTAAGGTTCCTGAAATATTGAAAATGATAATTGACATATCCTAAAGTGACTACCATTTG
Source organism: Zanthoxylum bungeanum (assembly GCA_019454045.1). NCBI lineage: Eukaryota > Viridiplantae > Streptophyta > Magnoliopsida > Sapindales > Rutaceae > Zanthoxylum > Zanthoxylum bungeanum. Next base: position 10,712 of record SKCR01031879.1, read on the forward strand.
GATATGGCAGACACGAAGGAATTAAAGAAAGGGCAAGACTCTTACTTTAAAAATGTTTGTCAAAGTTATGTTCACAACAAGTATTGAAATTAGATTTTAAATACTTAGTGTAGTACATAAAATATAAGTATTGATGTTCAGAATCTGCTTTGAGCAGGATACTGACTTCAAGCTGAGATTGCTCTGCGAATCGGAAACGGGACGAAAGTCGCTGTTTCGACCGTAGATACCTAAGTTTAGGAACTACCCTTCGGGTGTGTACTTAAATTAGGAACTGTTATAATGTAACTAGTTTGACTAGAGACATGATCTCTATATCAGTGTTTAATCCATTATGGATAAACCTTTATATTCTAGAACACTAAGTGTTTCATTATATAAGATGATACTGAGATAAACACATTAGATGTGAATAACAGAATTTATATTTTGAATATAATTAAAATCTCAAAACATATAAATGACAAATAAATAGCTCAATTGATTTGATCAAGTAAGAGACTTATTTGTGGCATTGTTGTCTAGGATAGAATTATACAAGACTCGTATATCCACACTTTTGAAGAGTGGGTACTAGGACTGATTTGACTATTCAAATAAAGTCTACGAATCTAGTTTATAGGTAAAGTACCTAAAACACTATTTACTTGGTAATAGTGTAAGTGCCACCGATCTGTTAGCCCTATTCATGGTGAAGTTAGTGGGCCCATATCTAGCTAGGCTAGATGTGAACATGAATATTTCGTGACCTTAACGGATGTGGCATCACGTTATGGTTATGTGTTTCTTTTGAAGAACACAGATCGGAACTATTAGAGTTTCGACACGAAGTAGATAAACAGATTGACTATAGTATTATGTCGTCACGGTAAGACCGTAATGAAAATACTTAAGCAGTAAGTTTCAAACATACATGAAAAAGTATAGTATTCTTTCAGATGAGGACTCCTCCCGAGACACGTCAGTTAGACGGTGTGTCCGAACGAAAACCGAATTTTGTTGGACATGATAAGGTTTATCACGAGTCGCTCTGAGCTATCATTTCCTTCAACAGGATATGTATTAACAGTGCAAAACTTATTTAGAATAAGGTTCCATAAAATCTTTTTGACAGATATCATATAGGATATGAACAGGAAAGAAACAGGGTTCTCATTCCTAATAATTTGGGTATGCCAGGCATAAAGTTTGGATGATACCAAACTAAGGACCCAAATTGGATAAGTGCCAATTATAGGTTATCTTAGGGAAAACCATAAGTATAGTACTTATATATCTCACAAGAGAACAATGTGATTGTTGCTCGCCATGCGGTTTTCCTAAAAGGAATACCGATATGCAGTGGTAAGTGGGAGGACAGTAAAACTCGATGAAAATCGGGGTAATACTGTTCAAGGCACGAATTCCGTAATGGAACATAAATAGTTCATCAAGGATGAAACTAAACCATTAATCTTCGAATACACAAGAACCGGGTAGATCGGAGAGAGTCAGAAAACAACCTAGGGTATGGGTTTCTGATCTCACCTCATAAAGATATCAATCTTGTGGAGGTATACCAACCGACTACATTTTGAGGAAGTGATACAAGGTATCGACTCCCTATCATGGCAAAATGCCATGAGTCCGAAATGGATTCCATGTATAACAACTATGTTTGGATACTAGTTGTCGTACCGCAAGGCATTATGCCTATTGGTACTGTAATCGTCTTCAAGGAAGACATACATGGATGGCAACATACCAACGTACAAAGGTAGGCTTGTGACGAAAAGGTATCGTTATCAACATTGTGTTGATTATGGTTCAACCTTTTACCTGTTGCCATGGTAAATCCATTTGGATAATGCTTGCTGAGATACTGCATATTTCATTTATGAAATGTGTTAGTTAAAGATCAAAATCGCTTTCCTGAAAAGGAAACCTTTTGGAGGATATTTTCAACATCCTGACGATTTTGTATAACCGACAAACAAGGTTTGCGGGTTATTCGATCCATGTTTGGATTGAAGCAAGCATAAGGTTCTTGGAACTGACGTTTTGAAATAATCATAATGGTTTATGATTTGATTCAAAACGAAATGATTCTTGTGTATATAAGGAGGTTAGTGGGAGAGCACTGATAATGAAATTCCCATAAAGCAATTGGTGAAAGCTTGGCTTTCATAGATATTCTCCATAGAATTCTGGAGAGTAACAACCTTTATTCAAGGAATAAAGATCTACTGGGATAGATTTGGAGTTGTTAACACTCCCTGGGAAATTGTACATTTAAAATGTACTTGATATGGTGTCTCATACGCTTTGAGCATATGGAGTCACAATCGGGTCAATCCAATGATAGTCACTGGATTGAAGTTAATGACATCTATTAGTATCTTAGAGAACTAAAGATGTTGTCTAAAACTATGGAGAAGGAGAACTTGAAGTGACTGGGATCACTGCTGTAAGTTTCCAAACAGTTAAATGCTGCGGTACTATAAAGTTTGAATAACGGGACAGTGATCTGGAAATCTTCCGAGCAAGATTCTGTTGCCGAATAAACAACAAATGCGGATTATTGCTGCAGCTGAGGCAGCAATAGAAGCCATTTGGGTCGAAAATAAATCTAATTAGATTAGATATAGTTCTGTTAGCAGCTGAGCTAGGCGTCAGCACAAGGCTAAAGAATTAAAGGTCTCATCGACGATCCAGATATATACTTCTATATTCATCTGATTCGTTCAGATCATACATCGTGGCGATGTGATGATCGTATAAATCGCGTCAGACGATAATCATGCAAATCCGCTGACGAAAACCTTCCTCAGCAAATTTGAGCGAACCGTACATAGTTCGGGTGTGGGACACTTGAGTGACTGGCTATGTGCCAAGTGGGAGATTGTTGGATAATATGACCCATAGCGTCACTATTTGTACAGATCATAGTGTTGTTGTACAAATTAACTATGTGACAAGGAAATTGCACTCTCATCATTTGTGATTAGATCACCTTAGATTTATAAATGAAGAGAGGTCCATATGATTAGTTCCTGGATTGAGATGATATGAGACAGTATCAGTCCACGAAGGATTAATCATTAAAGATCCATAGCCGGAGTATTATCGAGACTGGACATCGATAATGCGGAATAGACTAGTATTGCACTTGTGCGCGTTGTGAGGGCACAACATAGTTCTCATATATATAAGTATTGGATACTTATGCAAGTGCAATAGGAGGTTGTGTTTCACCGATGGTACGAGAAACAGCTTCGCTCTGGATAGACCCCTCGGAATCCCATTGGTATTATGACTATGTGTCTATGGGAGTCCGACATCAGGGTAGGTGTGTATGGTCTTAACCTGAGACTTGCACCGCTAATGCTTACGACAATCAATATGCTTTAGTTGAGGTCGTCCAGGACTCTAACAGGTTCTGTGTACGCCAATGCTGGGTATATTGAGAATCGTAGAGTATTGGGTGTGATGTCAAGACGGAAGTATCACTCCAGTCATAGTGGAGATGATGTCACGCAGGATACGGTATTAGTGCTCTTAAGTGCTGGCCGGCCATCGGGATATTATGACAAGGTCATGTATATCCGATTATAGAGACTAGTTACCAGACATCTGACTTGTGCTTCGGACGGGGCAGACACTTATCCAGCCCCAGCCCTAGCACGTGACTATCCGATACTGGGCCGATATACACAATACTTGGTATACTACGCTTGATATAGATCTTAAATATTCTTAGATGAATATGACCGGAGAATTGGGTAGACTTCGTGCTTTGCTAGAAGCCGATCTTGTCTCGTAAATCAGTAGAACGTAGTACTTGGTACATACGTGATTCGGATACTCCGACGACCGTATTTACTGCCGACTTATCCGGGGATCTCATGGGTCGCTTCCCGATAATGCACCGATGACGCATAACTCGCACTCATTAATAATCTGGGATTATATAGAGAGAGAGAGAGAATGATTAATTTAGAATTAATCGGTAAATTAATATATTCGATATATTAAACGAAATTAGATTTCGACGCGGAATTAAAATTAGATTTTAATTCGGGCGAACGAATTAATTTAGAATTAATTCATTAGCGACGTGAATAGTGAATTCGCTAGGCGTAATCATTTAATTACGACGCAACGGAAAACTCGCTAATTAGGAATTAGCGAAACGAGCCCGAGTGTGATTGTGAGCGCATTCGTATTTCGAATTCGAGTGCGGCAACGCAAGTCACATCAAGCGTCAAATCATTCGTCACATCAAGCGTCAAATCAAACGTCACTTTGAGTGATGTGATTGATTGATGTGATTGATTGATTGATAGACACACATCAAGTCACTTTGATAAAGTGACATTGAATAGTGATGGGTGTTGTTGGAATAGTGTTGGTGGTTGAGAGAGCCATTTCCATTTGATTTTATTTGATAATTTTAAATGGAAAATGCTTAGTATTTTTTGGAAAAATATATAAAGCATTTGTGTAAATCAATTAACAACTCAACCATAACACTTCCTCTCCTTTTTCTCTCCATCATCACACGCCCAAGGGGCTGTTTTTCTCCTCTTCTTCACAGCTCACTGCCGTGAGCTTCAAGGGAAGCAGTGAGTGTGTTTTTGTTGCAAAAACGCAAGTGCTAGCACACTTACGAGACTTGCGAAGGTGTTAGGGAGGTTCACCCATGAGGCGGGATGCGTTCGACGAAGCTTGGAGCTTGACGAATGACCATTTTCACGCCCAAAACAGTAGCAACATCACTGCAGTTCACGCCCAAACAGTGAGGATTTTCAAGTTTTGTTGCTTGCCGCGCCTCTCAACCGATCGATATGGAGTATTCCGCTACCTCCGTTGATGTATTCACACATGTATTTCATTGCTTGTTTGATCTTGGGACCTAGAAACAAACCTAACAGAGGGGTCTATCCAGAGCGAAGTTGTTTCCGTACCATCGGTAAACAGAACCTCCTATTACACTTGCATGAGTATCCAATACCCAAATATATGAGAACTATGCCGTTACGCTTCCATAACGCGCATAAGTGTAATACTAGCCTATTCCGCATTATCGATGTCCAGTCTCGATAATACTACGACTAGGTATATTTAATGATTAAACCTTTAGTGGATTGATACTGTCTCATATCTTATTAATCCGGAACTAATCATAAGGACTTTTATCATTTATATATTCAAGTAATCTAATTACAAAATGATAAAATTGTAATTTCCTTTGTCACATAGTTAATTTGTACAAAAACCACAATGTCTTTTACAAATAGTGATGCTATGGGTCATAATTGTCCAACAATCTCCCACTTGGCCTATACTCAATCACTCAAGTATCTAACACTTGAACTATGTACATGTCGCTCAAAATTTTGTCATCTGATGCGACCTTCTCGATCTTCACATCGCCACGATGTATGATCTTACGAATCAGATGGAAATGTCGAAGTACATGCTTGGATTGTTGATGAGACCGCGGTTCCTTAGCCTGCGCTATAGCCCTATTATTGTCACAATACAAAGGAACGGGCTCAACTGCTAACGAAACTACTCCTAATCAAATTAAGAATTTACGAATCCAAACTGCCTCTTTTGCTGCTTCCGCTGCAACGATATATTCCGCTTCTGTTGTTGAATCGGCAACAGTCTCTTGCTTGGAAGATTTCCAGCTCACTGCTTCGTTGTTCAAATAAAATATGTACCCAGATTGTGAGTTACAGTCGTCTTTATCGGTTTGGAAACTTGCATCGGTATACCCAGTTATCTCAAGTTCTCAATCTCTATAGATTAAGAAAGCATCTTTAGTTCCTCTAAGATACTTAAGGATGATCGTAATCGTAACCTAGTGACCATCACCTGGATCGGCCTGATAGCGACTACACATGCTCAAAGCATACGAGACATCAGGTCGCGTACATATCATGACATACATGATCGATCCGACTGCAGAAGTGAATGGGATCCGACTCATGTTGTCTATCTCATCTTGAGTTTTAGGACACATGTCCTTAGATAGAGAGACGCCATGTGACACTGGCAACAGTCCCCTCTTAGACTGATCCGTGTTGAATCTCTTCAACACTTTATCGATATACGAGCTCTGGGAGAGTCCAAGCATCTTTCTAGATCTATCCCGGTAGATCCTTATTCCTAGAATAAAAGCTGCTTCTCCCAGATCTTTCATGGGGAATTTTAATGAAAGCCAATCTTTCACCGATTTTAGCATGGGAATGTCATTGCCAAGAAGCAATACATCATCTACGTAAAGGACAATGAATGTCAGTGCGCTCCCACTAACCTTCTTATATACACAAGGATCATCTTCGTTTTGAACGAAATCATATTCTTTTATGATCTCATCAAAACATTGGTTCCAAGAACGCGATGCTTGCTTCAATCCATAAATGGATCGATTTAACTTGCAAACCTTGTTTGTATGTTTTGGTACGAAAAAACCGTTAGGCTGTTGCATATAAACATCCTCCAAAAGGTTTCTGTTAAGGAAAGCGGTTTTGACGTCCATCTGCCATATTTCATAATCAAAATATGCATCAATATCAAGCATTATCCGAATGGATTTAATCATGGCAACAGGTGAAAAAGTCTCATCGTAATCGACACCAGGTCGTTGATGATACCCTTTCACTACAAGCCTAGCTTTATACGTTTGTATGTTGCCATCTATGTCAGTCTTCTTCTGGAAGACCCATTTGCAACCAATAGGCTTTACGCCTTTTGGTGCATCAACCAGTGTCCAAACTTGGTTGGTGTACATGGAATCCATTTCAGACTTCATGGCTTCTTGCCATAAAGTGAAGTCGATATCTTGTATCGCTTCCTCATACGTAGCCGGCTCATTATCCTCAATAAGATTAATATCTACGTAAGGTGAGATCAGAAACCCATACCTCTCAGGTTGTTTTCTGACATTCTCTCACCTACGCGGTTCTTGTGTTTTAGAGGATTGTGGTACAGTCTCATCCCTGATGAACTGTTCGTGTTCCGTTAAGGAATCGGTGCCAGGAACAATATCACTCCGATTTTCATCGAGTTCTACTATCCTCCCACTTACCACTGCATTTAGGAATTCCTTTTCGAGGAAAACCGCATGTAGAGTAATAAATACCTTGTTCTTGTTGGACAATTGTGACCCATAGCATCACTATTTGTAAAAGACATTGTTGTTTTTGTACAAATTAACTATGTGACAAAGGAAATTGCCATTTTATCATTTTGTAATTAGATTACTTGAATATATAAATGATAAAAGTCCTTATGATTAGTTCCGGATTATAAGATATGAGACAGTGTCAATCCACTAAAGGTTTAATCATTAAATATCCCTAGTCGTAGTATTATCGAGACTGGACATCGATAATGCGAAATAGATTAGTATTACACTTGTGCGCGTTATGGAAGCGTAACATCATAGTTCTTATATATTTGGGTATTGGTTACTCATTCAAGTGTAATATGAGGTTCTGTTTACCGATGGTACGAAAACATCTTCGCTCTGGATAGACCCATTTGTTGGACAATTATGACCCATAACATCACTATTTATACAGAACATGGTGTTGCTACACAAATTAACTATGTGACAAATGAAATTGCTCTTTTATCATTTGTAATTGGATTACCGGGATATATAAATGATAAAAATCCATATGATTAGTTCCGGATTAATAAGACATGAGACAATATTAATCCACTAAGGTTTAATCATTAAATATCCCTAGTCGTAGTATTATCGAGACTGGACATCGATAACGCGGAATAGACTAGTATTGCACTTGTGCGTGTTATGGAATCTTAACGGCATAGTTCTCATATATTTGGTATTGGATACTCATGCAAGTGTAGTAGGAGGTTGTGTTTACCGATGGTACGGAAATAACTTCGCTCTGGATAGACCCCTCGGAATCCCATTGGTAGTATGACTATGTGCCTATAGGAATCCGAATCAGGGTATGTGTATTTGGTCTTAACCTGAGACTTGCATCGCTAATACTTGTGACAATCAGTATACTTTGGTTTTGGTCGTCCAGGGCTTTAACATGTTATGTGTACGCCTCTGTTGGGTATACTGATAATCGTAGTGTATTGGGTGTGATGTCAAGATGGAAGTATCACTTCAGTCATATGAAGATGATGATCACGCAGGATACGGAACTGGTACTCTTGTATGTGTTAGACAGTTATGGCCTATAGCATCACTATTTGTACAGATCATGGTGTTGTTGTACAAATTAACTATGTGACAAAGGAAATTGCTCTTCTATCATTTGTAATTAGATTACCAAGATGTATAAATGATAGAAGGTCCATATGATTAGTTCCGGATTGAGATGATATGAGACAGTATCAATCCAGAAAAGTTTAATCATTAAATATCCCTAGTCGTAGTATTATCGAGATTGGACATCGATAATGCGGAATAGACTAGTATTACACTTGTGCGCGTTGTGGGAGCATAATGACATAGTTCTCATATATTTGGGTATAAGATACTCATTCAAGTGTAGTAGGAGGTTGTGTTTTACCGATGGTACGGAAAACAGCTTCACTCTGGATAGACCCCTCAGAATTCCATTGGTAGTATGACTATGTGTCTATGGAAGTCCGAATCAGGGTAGGTGTATTTGGTTTTAACCCGAGACTTGCACCGCTAATACTTGCGACAATCAATATACTTTGGTTTTGGTCGTCCAGGGCTTTAACAGGTTCTGTGTACGCCTCTTCTGGGTATATTGAGAATCGTAGTGTATTGGGTGTGATGTCGAGATGGAAGTATCACTCTAGTCATAGTGGAGATGATGATCACGTAAGATACGGAACTGGTTCTCTTATGTACTGCAGTCATCGGGATAATATGACTAGGTCATGATTATCTGATTATAGATACTAGTTACGAGAGATCCGATATGTGCTTCGTACGGGGCAGACACATTTCCAGCCCCAGGCCTTGCACTTGATATCCGATACTGGATCGAAATACGCAATACTACGTATACTACGCCTGATATAGATCACATATTCCAGTAAGAATATTTCTGGAGAATTGGGTAGGCACGATACTTTGATAGAAGCCAACCATGTCTTGTAAATCGGTAAAAACGTAGTTCTAGGTACGTACGTGTTCGGATAGTCCGATGACTGGATTTACTGCCAACATATCCGGAGATCTCATGGGTCGCTTCCCGAAGATTCACCGATGACGTATGACTCGCACTTTATTAATCTGGGATTAATTAGATGAGAGAGAAAATTAATCGGGGATTAATTACAGAGATATTTTATCTGGGATAAAATATCAATTAAAGAGAGAAAATGATTAATTTGGAATTAATCGAGAAAATAATATATTCGATATATTATACGAAATTGGATTTCGACGCGGAATTAAAATTAGATTTTAATTCGGGCAAACGAGTTAATTTAGAATTAATTCACTAGCGACTTGAATAGTGATTTTACTAGGCATAATTATTTAATTACGTCGCAACGGAAAATTCGTTAATTTGGAATTAGCGAACCCGAGCCCAGGAGTGTTTGCGGGCGCACTCGCATTGCGAATTTAAGTGTGGCCCATAAGTCACATCAAGCGTCAAATCACTAGTCAATCGATTGATGTGATGTCAAGTCACTTTGAGTGATTTGACAACTTGTCATGAGTGATGTGAATAGTGATGGAGGTGGTTGTTGGCTTTAATGCCTTTTGACTTTTGGAAAGCAAAAAATTTGGAAAATGATTTTTGAAATTCATTTTGTGTATTAGATACACAATTCCAACAACCAACACTTAACACACTCTCTCCACCCTTCTCTCATCTCTCACGCCCAAGGGGCTTTTCTTCTTCTATTTTTTTTGCAAAATGCCGAGAATGGAGAATGAACATTAGGAAGTTTTGCGGCAAAATTTTCGGAGTGCTAGCACGCTTTAAGGGTTTTGTGAAGGTGATAGGGTAACCGACTTGTGAGCTTGGAATCACAACACAAAGCTTGGAACTTGGAGGACCAAGATGACCGAAAATTTTGCAGGCCAAAATCTGCCCACTGCCGAGAGCTTCTAGGAGGAGCACAAGGAATTTTGTTCGTCGCATCGCACAACCGATCAATGTGAGTATGATTCCGCCATATTTCATTGTAGTATTCACACATGTTTGATGCTTGATTTGATCCTTGGGACCTAATAGAAACCCAACAATGGTATTTTGAGCCATTTTGAGCATGAAACTTGAATTAGGGTAAAATTGGGTAAATTGAATTTGAGCATGTTTGAGTGAAATTAATTGTTTGAGCATGCTTGTAAATGAATGACTTGGAGTTATTTGTGATCAATTTTGTGAAAATTGGATTGGATCATTTTTCCCCAAAATTCTAGGCTTGGCCGAGAGTCATATTGCCCAAAATGTCATGGTATTTTTTATTTCTTTGATCATTGGATAACTTGAAACAATTGGGTAATGTTGATTTAAGATTCAATTGGATTGGATTTACAATTGGACATATAAACCCTAAAAACCGTGACATGTATGCATGGAAAATGATTGATTTTTTGATTCAAATGTGTTGGACATATGTTGATGATAATGAGCATAATTAATTGTACAAATTTTTGTTTTGGAAATGTTAATTTGGGTAATTAATTATGGCATACACTTTAGGTTAATTAAGTTATGAAATTTGGAATTTGGTAATTTAATTAATTGGGCTTATTTTGGAATTGGGCCTTAAAAGTTGCAATTGGGCTTAATGGGCTTGGTTGTACCAAGTTAGGTTTAGGCTAAATTGGTTGGATCCAATTGGGCCCAAAACCATATCCATAAAGTCCAATTATGACTTAATGGACCTTTAATAATAATTGGGCCTAATTAGACTAAATTGGTTTCTTGGCAAATAAGGGTGATTCCTTAAATGGGCTTTGGTATTTGGGTTTGACCCATATTGACCAAAAGTCAATGCCTTAGAAATTAATTAAAAGCCCATTGGACTTTAAATTAAATTGACATTGGATGTTATCGGGCTTTGAGACCCGTAACGATTAGATTTGGAATCTAAGTCGTAAAGGTTCGTTAATAAAGTGAAAATATTTTTTGGAATTAAATAAATGAGTTAGTATTAAATACAAATTAAATTGGATTTAATGTTGTAGTTTAATATAATTCAAGAATTCGTACTTTGAGTACTTATTCGTAAAACGAGTTGACTCGCACAAAATCAAATCGTTGTTTGAACATTAGATGGTCATTAATATTCAGATTAATTATTGGATTAGATTGATTGATAACATGCTTGTGTGAATACATGGTTGCGATGTATAAATAATGCATATCATATGGATATTAGATGGGTGGGGCAATTTTGGAAATTATTGTAATAAATTTAGAATTATTAATTGGACCTGCGTGTCCAGCCAGCCTATACCTTCTTTCTCATTGTATTTCTCTTCTCACTTATTCCCCTCAATGTAAATGAGGTTTCTTTAGAAGTGTTATGTAATCGGGTAGAAGTAATACTTATGCTAGCGGGAGAGAGGAAATTGAGAGATTTGTTCTAGGAACAATGTGTTAAGTATCCATCCGCATATCATTATATTATTATAATTTATTTACTTCCTTATTATGTGTTTAGAATGCATGTTTAAGGGCAAAGTCAAGACCTTTGTCTGTCGCGGATGTGTTTGAATCATGAAGGCTTTGTTCCATATTGGTGTCTTGTCCAAGTTGTGATTTGTTGGCCAAAGTCAAGATCACTTCTTGTCCATCGACATTGATTACGAAGCTTTCCAAGGTCAATGGGTTCCGCTTAACTAGGATCACTAAGTTTGTTGTGCCAAAGCCAAAGCTTAGTTGATTCAGAGGAAAAAGGTTAGGCAATATATTGGATATATTGGCATATATAAGATATATGTTTCGGACTTGGATGTCCACCTACTGGATCTAGGAATTGGATGGGATCCAATTGATCTTAGAGATCTACCTAGTTAATTATCATACAATTTGTTGGCCAAAGTCAAGATTGTGTGTTATTTAACGGGATCCTAGCCCACTAGGAAACAGGGTTTCCCGAGTACTCAACAGAGGGTTAGAGGCTCGCCGAAAAAATAGTGGGAGGCAAGTATTAAATTTGCAATATTCGTTTAGTTACTTGCCATACACGCTCATTTCAAATTTTTCGTCAATACGTAATTATTTATTAGTTGGACTAATATTTAATTGTTGTTTTAATTAACAGTTGGACTGTATTCAAACTATTTCAATTAATAGTTGATTTTATAATTGGATTATAGTAATAATATAATTGAATTTAATCAATTAAATTATAGTTGATTATATAGTTAGAGACTATAGTAATCATTATAATAAATAGTACCTAAAATCGTTGATTGAATAGTTGGACTATTAGAATCAAGATAATTGAAAGATTAATGTTTAAAACATAATCCTGGGTGAAAATGTATTTAAACGACTTTAATTTTCAAATTGGGAATATAACTTCAGGATAGTCCTGGAAACTAAAAAGTTACTTTATTTGATAAAATAACATCTTAAGCCTAAGCCTGAAGTTAAGCAAATAGTAGAACATGATCTTTGGAAGATTCATTTGATGATAACTTTAGTGCTTAATCCATTAAGCTTGCCAAATAGACTGCTTAATTTCTTAGTCAGAACTAAGGATTATATCCTTATAGTATGATATTGAAATTGAAGGATCTTCATAGATCTATCCTTAGATCTTAGAAGTACTAAGTTGCAATAGAAAACTCTTGGAGAGTTAATGGCTATGCTCAAGGAGACAAAGCCAAAGTTTGCAAAAAGGCAAGAAGCGCAAGGCGCATCTTACTTCGACATTCTAGAAGGCCAAGGCTTGGCCAAAGGCTTCTGGAGTGTGGAAAAATGGGCAAAGGCAAAATCATTATAATCTTCTGGGAAGACAAAGGACATATCCCAAGATGTCTGCCTAAACTGTGGCAAACGGGGTCACGGAAGCGTGACTGCCGTATGGACAAGGCAGACATGAAGGAATTGAAGACAGGCAAGGCTCCGACTTCAAATATGTTTGTCATAGACATGTTCACTACTAGTATTAAAATTGGATTTTAGATACTAAATGTGGTACATAAATATGTGCTGATGTGCAGAATCTGCTGATAACAGGATACTGACTTCAGTTGAGATTTATCTACGAATCGAAAACGGGACGAGAGTCGCTGTTTTGACCGTAGAGACCTAAGTTTAGGAACTACCCTTTGGGTTTGTTCTTAAATTAGGAAACTGTTAAAATGTAACTAGTTTGACTAGATACATTATCTCTATATCAGGGTTTAACCCGTTGCGGGTATACCTTTATATTCTAGAACACTAAAGTGTTTTATTTTATAAAGATGATATTGAGATAAACACATTAGATGTGAATAACAATATTTATATTTTGAATATAAATAAATCTCAAACATATTACATGACAAACAAATAGCTCAAACTGAGTAAATCAGTTGAAACTTAATTGTGGCATTGTTGTCTGGGACACAATTAAACAAGACTCGTATATCCACACTTTCGAAGAGTGGGTACTAGGACAAATTTGATTCCGTTCAAATAATGTCTACGAATCTAGTTTATTGGGAAAAGTGCCTAAAACACCTTTACTTGGTAAAAGAGCAAGTGCCACCGATCTGTTAGCCCTAGTTCATAGTGACGTAAGTGGGCCCATATCTAGCTAGGCTAGAGGTGGATATGAATATTTCGTGACCTTTACGGATGTGGCATCGCATTATGGTTATATGTTTCTTTTGAAACACGAATCGGAAATTTTTACAGTTTCGACACGAAGTAGACAAACAGATCGACTAAAGTATTAAAACCATCACGGTAAGACCATGATGAAAATACTTAAGCAATAAGTTTCTTAAATACTTGAAAGAGTATAGTATTCTTTCAATGAGGACTCCTCCCGGAACACGTCAATCCTGACGGTGTGTCCAAACGGAGAAACCAAATTTTGTTGGACATGATAAGGTTAATCATGAGTCGCTCTGAGCTACCATTTCCTTCAACGGATACGCTTTAAACAGTGCAAAACTCATTTTGAATAAGGTTCCATAAAATGTGTTTGACAGATTTCATATTAGATATGAATAGGAAAGAAACCGGGTTTTCTCATTTCTGAACATTTGGGTATGCTAGGCATATGTTTGGATGATACCAAACTAGAACCCAAATTGGATAAGTGCCTAAGTTATGGGTTATCCTAGGGAAACCTAAGTATAGTACTTATACAACTCACTAGAGAACACTGTAATTGTTGCTCACCATGCGGTTTTCCTAAGAGGAATACCTATATGCAGTGGTAAGTGAGAGGAAAGTAAAACTCGATGAAAATCAGAGTAATACTATTCCAGGCACCGAGTCCTAATGGAACATATATAGTTCATCAAGGATGAAACTATACCAATAATCTTCGAATACACAAGAACCACGTAAGTCGGAGAGAGTTAGAAAATAACCTGGGGTATGGGTTTCTGATCTCACCTCATAAAGATGTCAATCTTATTGAGGAATACGAACTGACTACGTATGAGGAAGTGATACAAGGTATCGACTCCCTATTATGGCAAAGTGCCATGATATCCGAAATGGATTCCATGTCTACCAACTATGTTTGGATACTGGTTGATGTACCGGAAGGCATTGTGCCTATTGGTACTATATAAGTCTTCAAGGAAGACATACATGGAAGGCAACATACCAAAGTACTAAGCTAGGCTTGTAGCGAAAAGGTATCGTTATCAACATTGTGTCGATTACGACGAAACCTTTTACATGTTGCCATGGATAAATCCATTTGAATAATGCTTGCTGATGCTGCATGTTTCATTTATGAAATATGGCAGCTGAACGTCAAAATCGCTTTCCTTAACGGAAACCTTTGGAGGAAGCATTATTCAAATGGATTTATCCATGGCAAACAAGGTTTACAGGTTATACGATCCATGTATGGATTAAAGAAAGCATATCGTTCTTGGAATTATCGTTTTGATGTAATCATAATGGTGTATGATTTGATTCAAAACGAAAATGATTCTTGTGTATATGTGGAGGTTAGTGGGAGCGCACTGACAGTGAATGTCCTGTATAAAATGATGACATATCATTTCTTAGAAATGATATTCCCATAATACAATCCATGAAAGCTTGGCTTTCTTGGGAGAAACAACCTTTATTTTAGGAATAAAGATCTACTGGGATAGATCTAAAGGTTGTTGGTACTCTCAGAGAACTCGTACATTGAAAAATGTACGCGACCTGGTGTCTCATACGTTTTGAGCATATGGAGTCACAATCGGGCCAATCCTAGTGATAGTCACTGGATTGATGTTAAGAACAACCTTTAGTATCTTAGAGAAACTAAGGATGCTGTCTTATACTATGGAGAAGAAGAACTTGAAGTGACTGGGTTCACTGTTGCAAGTTTCCTAGCAAGATACTGTTACCGAATAAACAACAAAAGTGAATTATTGCTGCAGCTGAGGCAGCAATAGAAGCCTTCTGGATTGATAATAATCTAATTAGATTAGATGTAGTTCTGTTAGCAGCTGAGCTAGGCTTCAGCACAGGCTAAAGAATTAATGGTCTCATCAACGATCCAGATAAATACTTTGACTATTCATCTAATTCGTTCGGATCATACATCGTGGCGATGTGATGATCGAATAAATCGCATCAGATAATAATCATGCAAATCCACTGACGAAAACATTTCCTCAGCAGAAATTTGAGCGAACCGTACATAGTTCGGGTGTTGGACACTTGAGTGATTGGCTATAGGCCAAGTGGGAGATTGTTGGACAGTTATGGCCCATAGCATCACTATTTGTACAGATCATGGTGTTATTGTACAAATTAACTATGTGACAAAGGAAATTGCTCTTCTATCATTTGTAATTAGATTACCAAGATGTATAAATGATAGAAGGTCCATATGATTAGTTTCGGATTGAGATGATATGAGACAGTATCAATCCATAAAAGTTTAATCATTAAATATCCATAGTCGTAGTATTATCGAGATTGGACATCGATAATGCGGAATAGACTAGTATTACACTTGTGCGCGTTGTGGGAGCATAACGATATAGTTCTCATATATTTGGGTATAGGATACTCATGCAAGTGTAGTAGGAGGTTGTGTTTTACTGATGGTACGGAAAACAGCTTCGCTCTGGATAGACCCCTCGGAATTCCATTGGTAGTATGACTATGTGTCTATGGAAGTCCGAATCAGGGTCGGTGTTTTTTGTCTTAACCGGAGACTTGCACCGCTAATACTTGCGACAATCAATCTACTTTGGTTTTGGTCGTCCAGGGCTTTAATAGGTTATGTGTACGCCTCTTCTGGGTATATTGAGAATCGTAGTGTATTGGGTGTGATGTCGAGATGGAAGTATCACTCCAGTCATAGTGGAGATGATGATCACGTAGGATACGAAACTGGTTCTCTTATGTACTGCAGTCATCAGGATAATATGACTAGGTCATGATTATCCGATTATATAGACTAGTTATGAGAGATCCGATATGTGCTTCGTACGGGGCAGACACATTTCCAGCCCCAAGCCTTGCACGTGACATCCGATACTGGATCGAAATATGAAATACTACGTATACTACGCCTGATATAGATCACATATTCCAGTAAGAATATTTCTGGAGAATTGGGTAGGCACGGTGCTTTGCTAGAAGCCAACCATGTCTTGAAAATCGATAAAAACGTAGTACTAGGTACGTACATGTTCGGATAGTCCGACGACCGGATTTACTGCCAACATATCCGTGGATCTCATGGGTCGCTTCCCGAAGATTCACCGATGACGTATGACTCGCACTTTATTAATCTGGGATTAATTAGATGAGAGAGAAAATTAATCCAGGATTAATTACAGAGATATTTTATCTAGGATAAAATATCAATTAAAGAGAGAAAACGATTAATTTGGAATTAATCGAGAAAATAATATATTCGATATATTATACGAAATTGGATTTCGACGTGGAATTAAAATTAGATTTTAATTCGGGCAAACGAGTTAATTTAGAATTAATTCGTTAGAGACGTGAATAGTGATTTTGTTAGGCATAATTCTTTAATTACGTCGCAACGGAAAATTCGTTAATTTAGAATTAGCGAACCTGAGCCCGGGAGTGTTTGCGGGCGCACTCGTATTGCGAATTTAAGTGCGGCCCATAAGTCACATCAAGCGTCAAATCAATAGTCAATCGATTGATGTGATGTCAAGTCACTTTGAGTGATTTGACAACTTGTCATGAGTGATGTGAATAGTGATGGAGGTGGTTGTTGGCTTTAATGCCTTTTGACTTTTGGAAAGCAAAAAATTTGGAAAATGATTTTTGAAATTCATTTTGTGTATTAGATACACAATTCCAACAACCAACATTTAACACACTCTCTCAACTCTTCTCTCCTCTCTCACGCCCAAGGGGCTTTTCTTCTTCTATTTTTTCTGCAAAATGCCGAGAATGGAGAAGGAACATTAGGAAGTTTTGTGGCAAAATTTCCGGAGTGCTAGCACGCTTTAAGGGTCTTGAGAAGGTGATAGGGAAACCGACTTGTGAGCTTGGAATCACAACACAAAGCTTGGAGCTTGGAGGACCAAGATGATCGAAAAATTTTGGAGGCCAAAATCTGCCCACTGTCGAGAGCTTCTAGGAGGAGCACAAGGAATTTTGTTCATCGCATCGCACAACCTATCAATGTGAGTATGATTCCGCCATATTTCATTGTAGTATTCACACATGTTTGATGCTTGATTTGATCCTTGGGACCTAATAGAAACCCAACAGTATGCTATAGCTATCGGGATAATATGACAAGGTCATGATTATCCGATTATAGAGACTAGTTACCAGAGATCCGATATATGCTTCGTACGGGGCAGACACAATTCCAGCCCCAGGCCTAGCATGTGATATTCGATACTGGAATGCTATACACAATACTTCGTATACTACACCTGACACAGATTACATATTCCTTAAAAGAATATTTCTGGAGAATTGGGTAGGCACGGTGCTTTGCTAGAAGCCAACCATATCTTGTAAATCGGTAAGAACGTGGTACCAGATACGCACGTATTCGGATATTCCGATGAGCGGATTTACTACCAACATATCCAGGGATCTCATGGGTCGCTTCCCGAAGATTCACCGATGACGTATGACTCGGACATAATTAATATGGGATTAATTAGAAGAGAGAGAAAATTAATCTAGGATTAATTACGGAGAATTTTATCAGGGATAAAATTTAATTAAAAGAGAGAGAGAGCGATTAATTTGGAATTAATCGATTAAATAATATATTCGATATATTAAACGAAATTAGATTTCGACGCAGAATTAAAATTGGATTTTAATTCGGGCAAACGAATTAGTTTAGTAATTCGCGAGCGACGTGAATAGTAATTTTACTAGGCATAATTATCTAATTAAATTTGATTTAATTACGTCGCAACAGAAAATTCTTTAATTCAGAAATAGAAAACTCGAGCCCGGGATGTGTTGCGAGCCCACTCGGATTTTGAATCAAGTGGGGCCCACATGTCACATCACTAGTCATTCATTCACCTTTTTGGTGATGGAAGTTAGTGAATGAAATCATGGTAACTTGTTTTACACACAAGTTGAAAGGTGATTGACTTTATACCAACTTTGGTATATCTTTTATTTTAATTTTGGAAATCAAAATAAGTCATTCACTCATCTCTCTTCTCTTCCATCTCTCACGTCATTTCTCTCTTTCTCTCCCTCTTGGAGTTAGCTTGGCCGAATGGCTTTCTCCCTCTCACAAACTCTCCTTGGCCGAGAGTTACAAGAAGGAAACCAAGGGATTTTGTTGCAAAATCTCCTATGCTAGCACATCAAAGAGTTATACAAATGTGATAGGGAAACAATCTCATTAGTTTGGAATTCATTCAACAAGCTTGGAAGCTCAACATGCATCAAAGAAAGCTTGGAGCAACTTCCATGGAGGCAAAGTTTTGAACTTCTCTTCAACATCCAACCGAGCATTGTAAGTATTTTCCGCATTCTTACTTTTTTGTATTCACATGATTTCTTGCTTAATTTGATCTTGGTTTGACATAGAAAACCCGAGTCCTCATGTAACAAAAATAGTTCATCAGGGATGGAACTATACCAATAATCTTCGAATACACAAGAACCGCGTAGGTCGAAGAGAGTCAGAAAACAACCTGGGAGGAACAAGTTTCTGATCTCACCTCATGTAGATGTCAATCTTATTGAGGAAGACAAACTGACTACGTATAAGGAAGTGATACAAGGTATCGACTCCCTATTATGGCAAAGTGCCATGATGTCCGAAATGGATTCCATGTATACCAACCAAATTTGGACACTGGTTGTTGTACCGGATGGCATTGTGCCTATTGGTACTATATGAGTCTTCAAGGAAGACATACATGGATGGCAACATATAAATGTACACAGCTAGGCTTGTACAGAAAAGGTATCGTCATCACCATAGTGTCGATTACGACGAAAACTTTTATCCATTGCCATGATTAAATCCATTTGGATAATGCTTGCTAATGTTGCATGTTTCATTTATGAAATATGGCAGCTGAACATCAAAACTGCTTTCCTTCAACGGAAACCTTTTGGAGGATGTTTATAAACATCCTAACGGTTTTTTCGTACCAAAACAAGCAAACAAGGTTTGCAAGTTAAATCGATCCATTTATGGATTGAAGCAAGCATTACGTTCTTGGAACTAACGTTTTGATAAGATCATAATGGTATATAATTTAATTCAAAATGAAGATAATTCTTGTGTGTATAAGAAGGTTAGTGGGAGCGCACTGAAAATGATTGTCCTATATATAATGATGATATATCATTTCTTGGAAATGACATTCCCATAATACAATCGGTGAAAGCTTGGCTTTCATGAAAATTCTCCATAGAATACTTGGGAGAGACAACCTTTATTCTATGAATAAGGATATACTGGGATAGATCTAAAAGTTTTTGGCACTCTCTAAGAACTCGTACATTGAAAGATATGTACGCGCCCTGGTGTCTCATATGCTTTGAGCATATAGAGTCACAATCAGGCCAATCCAAGTGATAGTCACTGGATTAAAGTTAAGAACATCCTTAAGTATCTTAGATGAACTAAGGATGCTTTCTTAAGATATGGAGAGGGAGAACTTGAAGTGACTAGGTTCACCGTTGCAAGTTTCCTAACCGATAAAAATGACTATAGGTCATAATAAGGATACTATATAGTTTGAATAACGGAACAGTGAGCTGGAAATCTTCCAAGCAAGATACTGTTGCCGAATAAACAACAAAAGTGGAATATTACTGCAAGTGAGGTAGCAAAAGAAGCAATTTTGGATCTGTAAAATTCCTAATTAGATTAGGAGTAGTTATGTTAGCAGTTGAGCTAGGCTACAACACAGGCTAAAGAATTAATGGTCTCATCAACGATCCAAGTATGTACTTCAACTGTTTCATCTGATTCGTTGGATCATACATCGTGGTGATACGATGATCAAATAAATCGCATCAGATGATAACAATGCAAATCTGCTAAAGAAAGCTGTTTCTCAGCATAAGTTTGAGCGAATCGTACATAGTTCAGGTGTAGGACACTTGAGTGATTGGTTATAGGCCAAGTGGGAGATTGTTGGACAATTATGACCCATAGCATCACTATTTGTACAGAACATGGTGTTGTTATACAAATTAACTATGTGACAAAGGAAATTGCTCTTTTATCATTTGTAATTAGATTACTGGGATATATAAATGATTAAAGTCCATATGATTAGTTCCGGATTAATAAGACATGAGACAGTATTAATCCACTAAGGTTTAATCATTAAATATCCCTAGTCGTAGTATTATCGAGACTGGACATCGATAATGCGGAATAGACTAGTATTGCACTTGTGCGTGTTATGGAAGCGTAACAACATAGTTCTAATATATTTGGGTATTGGATACTCATGCAAGTGTAGTAAGAGGTTGTGTTTACCGATGGTACGGAAACAGCTTCGCTCTGGATAGAACCATCAGAATCTCATTGGTAGTATGTCTATGTGCCTATAGGAATCCAAATCAGGGTATGTGTATTTGGTCTTAACCTGAGACTTGCATCGCTAATACTTGCGACAATCAGTATACTTTGGTTTTGGTCGTCCGGGGCTTTAACAGGTTCTGTGTACGCCTCTGCTGGGTATACTGAGAATCGTAGTGTGTTGGGTGTGATGTCAAGATGGAAGTATCACTTCAGTCATATGAAGATGATGATCACGCAGGATATGGAACTGGTACTCTTGTATGCTGCAACTATCGGGATAATATGACAAGGTCATGATTATACGATTATAGAGACTAGTTACCAGAGATCCGATATATGCTTCGTACGGGGCAGACACAATTCCAGCCCCGGGCCTAGCATGTGATA
The DNA here is from genome assembly GCA_019454045.1 of Zanthoxylum bungeanum. NCBI lineage: Eukaryota > Viridiplantae > Streptophyta > Magnoliopsida > Sapindales > Rutaceae > Zanthoxylum > Zanthoxylum bungeanum. The sequence goes on from SKCR01031879.1 coordinate 32,234, forward strand.
TTCGATACAGGATCGCTTTACACAATACTACGTATACTACGCCTGACACAGATTATATATTCCTTAAAAGAATATTTCTGGAGAATTGGGTAGGCACGGTGCTTTGCTAGAAGCCAACCATGTCTTGTAAATCGGTAAGAACGTGGTACCAGATACGCACGTATTCGAATATTCCGATGAGCAGATTTACTGCCAACATATCCAGGGATCTCATGGGTCGCTTCCCGAAGATTCACCGATGACGTATGACTCGAACATAATTAATCTGTGATTAATTATAAGAGAGAGAAAATTAATCTAGGATTAATTACGAAGAATTTTATCTGGGATAAAATTCAATTAAAAGAGAGAGAGAGAGCGACTAATTTGGAATTAATCGATTAAATAATATATTCGATATATTAAACGAAATTAGATTTTGACGCGGAATTAAAATTGGATTTTAATTCGGGCAAACGAATTAGTTTAGAATTAATTCACGAGCGACATGAATAGTAATTTTTCTAGGCATAATTATTTAATTAAATTTGATTTAATTACGGCGCAACGGAAAATTCGTTAATTCAAAATTAGCGAACCCGAGCCCGAGATGTGTTGCGGGCCCACTCGGATTTTGAATCAAGTGGGGCCCACATGTCACATCACATGTCACATCACTAGTCATTCATTCACCTTTTTGGTGATGGAAGTTAGTGAATGAAATCATGGTAACTTGTTTTACACACAAGTTGAAAGGTGATTGACTTTATACCAACTTTGGTATATCTTTTATTTTAATTTTGGAAATCAAAATAAGTCATTCACTCATCTCTCTTCTCTTCCATCTCTCACGTCATTTCTCTCTTTCTCTCCCTCTTGGAGTTAGCTTGGCCGAATGGCCTTCTCTCTCTCACAAACTCTCCTTGGCCGAGAGTTAGAAGAAGGAAACCAAGGGATTTTGTTGTAAAATCTCATATGCTAGCACCTTAAAGAGTTATACAAAGGTGATAGGGAAACAATCTAATGAGTTTGGAATTCATTCAACAAGCTTGGAAGATCAACATACATCAAAAAAAGCTTGGAGCAACTTCCATGGAGGCAAAGTTTTGAACTTCTCTTCAACATCCAACCGAGCATTGTAAGTATTTTTCGCATTCTTAATTTTTTGTATTCACATGATTTCTTGTTTAATTTGATCTTGGTTTGACCTAGAAAACCCAACACCCGTGGAATCCCATTGGTAATATGACTATGTGTCTATGAGAATCCGAATCAGGGTAGGTGTATTTGGTCTTAACGTGAGACTTGCATCGCTAATACTTGCGACAATCAGTACGGTTTGGTTTTGGTCGTCCAGGGCTTTAACAGGCTATGTGTACGCCTCTTCTGGGTTTATTGCGAATCATAGTGTATTGGATGTGATGTCAAGATGGAAGTATCACTTCAGTCATATGAGGATGATGATCACGCAGGGATACAGAACTGGTACTCTATTATGTTGCAACTATCGAGATAATATGACAAGGTCATGATTATCCGATTAAAGAGACTAGTTGCTAGTGATATGATATTTGCTTCGTACGGGGCAGACACTATTCCAGCCCCAGGCCTAGCATGTGACATCCGATACTGGATCGTAATACGCAATACTTAGTATACTACGCCTTTTATAGATCATGTATTCATTCAAAGAATATTTCTGGAGAATTAGGTAGGCACGGTGCTTTGCTAGAAGCCAACCATGTCTTGTAAATCGGTAAGAATGTTGTACCGGGTACGCACGAATTCGGATAGTCCGATGATCGAATTTACTACCAACATATCCAGGGATCTAATGGGTCGCTTCCCAAAGATTCACAGATGATGTTTGACTCGAACAGAATTAATCTGGGATTAATTATGAGAGAGAGAAAATTAATCTAGGATTAATTACGGAAAGAATTTACCTGGGATAAAATTCGAATAGTAGAGAGAGAATGATTAATTTGGAATTAATCGATTAAATAATATATTTGATATATTAAATTGAAATTAGATTTCATAACAAAATTAAAATTGGATTTTAATTCGGGCGAACGGATTAATTTAGAATTAATTCGCGAGCGACTTTCGTAATAATTTTGTGAGGCATTATTATTTAATTAAATTTGATTTAATTAAGTCGCAACGAAAAATTCATTAATTCGAAATTAACGAACCCATGCCCAAAGTTCGTTAAGCGGGCCCACTCGGATTTTGAATTTAAAGTGGGGCCCACCTAGTCCATCACTAGTCAAATTTATCACTTTAGGTTGATAGAAGTTGGTAGTTGTTGTTTGCTTGTAAATTACACAGGCTTATTTTAATTGATGTGTGATAGACCTTTACTAGGGTGAACCTAGGGTTCATAGTTCATGATTTTTGTTTCAAAATATTGATTGCTAGCACAACAAATGAGTCCAAAAAGGTGATAGGGAAACCATTCCCTAGAGTTTGAAATTCAAAATTTAAAGCTTGGAGCTCAACATTCATACAAAGGAGGCAAATTTTTGAAATCTCTACATTCTACTTAGCCGATCAAAGTAAGTGATTTTCCACACACTTATCTTGAATTATTCACATAATTTTATGCTTAATAGATCCTTGGCATGTTCTAGGAACCCAACAATGGTATCGGAGTCAATTTTAAACATGAAATATTTAGGGTTCATAAACTTTAATTTGGGGCTTTTATGATTTATGCATGATTTCTTCAAATTGATGATTTGGTTGAGCTTAGATTATGATAACTTAGAGTTATGCATGATTAATTTTGAGAAAATGAATTGGATAAATTTTCCCCTAATTTACATAGCTTGGCCGAATGTAGAACCCTAGATGCTCATGGTGTTTTTTGATTTTTAGACCATTGGATGTGTTCAAATGCATGAGTATATTGATTTGTGATTTAATTGGATTGAAATCAAAATTGGATATGAAAAATGCATGATTGTCGTGAGCTTGTGAAGCATGTATAGATTGATTTTGCTTCAATTTGTGTTGGACATGAGTTGGTTAAAATAAAGCATGATTAATTAGTTTAATTGATGTTTTGGAAACATTGGATTAATTAATTAATTATGGCTAATACAATTTAATTAAAAAATTGTGATATTTGGAATATTGTAATTAAATTAATTAGCCTTTAATTTTAAATTGGGCTAATGTTGTTGTATTTGAGATTAATGGGCTTGGTTGGGCCAAGTTGGTTTAGGACAATTGGATTGGATCCAAATTGGGCCTAAAACCATACCATAAAGTCCAAATAGAATAATTGGGCCTTTAAATATTTAATTGGGCCTAATGGGCCAACATTAATTTTATGGCAAATGGTGATTCCTTATTGGGCTTTGGTTGCCAAAGTCCATGCCTTAAGAAATTAATTAAAAGCCCATTGGACTTTAATTAAATTGACATTGGATGTTAATTGGGCCTTTGAGACCCATTTAGATTGGATTTAGAATCTAAGTCTAAAAGGCACATAATTAAGTGTAATTATTTTATTTAGAATTAAATATGAATTAGTATTGAATACGAATTAAATTGGATTTAATATTGTAGTTCGATATAATTTAAGAATTCGTACTTTGAGTACTTATTCTTAAACGAGTTGGACTCGCACAAATCAAATCGTTGTTTGAACATTAGATGATCATTAATTCAAAGATTAATTAATTGGATTAGATTGATTGAATAACATGTTGTGTGAATACATGGATGTATTGTATGAATAATGTATATCATATGGATATTAGATGGGTGATGGCAATTTTGGAAATTATTGTAATAAATTTAGAATTTATTAAATTGGACATGCGTGTCCAGCTTTTATCTCTTGACTGTTTGTACTTCTCTTCTCACCAATTCCCCTCAATGTAAATGAGGTTTCTTTATTGTATTATGTAATTGGGTAGAAGTTAGAATAGTGATAGCCGGGGAGAGGAAAGAGAGAAATTTGTTCTAGGAACAATTTGTTGAATATCCATCCGCATATCATTATTATTTATTCCGCGCCTTATTATGCTTTTAGAATGCATGCTTAAGGGTGTATGATGAGACCTAATCAAAGATAATAAATTGGTTGCCAATTTACGCGAAAAACCCTCAAACAAATATTAAGTGAATTCCTTCCATTGAGTGGTTCTCTCTCAAGATCCAAGATTGGCATTGGTTTGTTGGCCAAAGTCAAGATCAATATCCATCGCGGATGTGTTTGAACCATGAAAGCTTTGTTCCATATTGCATGTCTTGGGCAAGTTGTGATTTGTTGGCCAAAGTCAAGGTCACTTCTTGTTCATCGACGTGGATTACGAAGCTTTCCCACTGTCAATGGGTCCCGCTTAACTGGAATCATTAAGCTTGTTGAGCCAAAGCCAAGGCTTAGTTGATTCAGAGGAAAAGGTTAGGAAAATATAATGGATATATTAGCATATATATTGTATATATGTTTCGGACTTGGAGGTCCACCTACCGGATCTAGGAATTGGATGAGATCTAATTGATCTTAGAGATCTACCTAGTTAAATATCATACAGCTTGTTGGCCAAAGTCAAGGTTGTGTGTTATTTAACGGGATCCTAGCCCACTAGGAAACTAGGTTTCCCGAGTACTCAACAGAGGGTTAGAGGCTCGCCGAAAAATAGTGGGAAGCTAGTATTGAATTTGCAATTTCGTTCAAATACTTGCCAAATTCGCGTTTTCAAATTATTTTCGTCATTTTATATATTTATTAGTTGGACTGATATTTTATTATTTTTATTGTAACAGTTGGACTGTACCCAAAAATCGTTAATTGAATAGTTAGACTATTGCAATTAAGATGGTTCGAAAGATCAACGTTAGGGACATTATCATGGGCGAAAATGTCTTTAATGGTGTGAACTTTCCTGACTGGGATATGAACCTCAAGATTTTCCTGGGGTCCGAGAAGATGCTCTATACGATAGAGAGACATCTTAGGCCTAAGCCCGGAATTGAGCAGCCGCTTGATCTTGAGCTTTGGAAGACTCATAGTTATGACAACTCAACTGCTCAATCCATCATGCTCGCTGTAATGACCCCTTAATTTCATCACCAGAACAAGGGATTGGATCCCTATACTATGATGGCAAAATTGAATGACCTTTATAGATCTAACCTTAGATCGCAAATGTATGAATTACAGAAGAAGCTCTTTTGTTCTCGAATGTCAGAGGGTATATCTGTCGAGCAGTGATGAGTGGTAATTATATCACTATTTCCCACTCATTTAACCTAATATTTTGTATAGTTTCTTGAGTCTTATGAATATTTTGATGTGTTTTGTGTTATTTTGTAGATAAATAAAGTTTCTGGACATTCTGGAGGTGATTTGGACCAAAACAGTGAAAATTGGAAAAAAAGGCATTTTGGTAATTTTCTGCGTCGCGACGCCAAGACCTTCAGCGTCGCGATGCCTAACGTGCGCCGAACACTGCTAACGTGCGCCAGGTCCACGTGTCAGAATCTGAGAAAGGTTTGACTTTGCTAACGTGCGCCGTGCCACGTGTCACCATCATAGCCGATCTGCTAACATTCACCGTGCCACGTGTCATCATCCTACGGTGCCGAAAGTCACCAACGCCATGTGTCGCAACGTGTCACTCCACCTGTCAGCCATGTCAGCGCCACGTCAGCATCAATTATTGGCTCTCTTATCCCTTTCTGACACATGGCGGATGAGAATCTGAACCGACCAATCAGAAGCCGCCGTGTGTCACAATAATTGAGTCCCAACCACCTTGCCACGTGTCACCTTATCACCTTATCCCGAATCTGCAACCGACGAACCAGAGTGTGCCACGTCGACATAACTGGCGTCGCGACGCGAGCTGGGAGTCGCGACGCGCGACCCCTACTGACCCCTATAAATAGAGCGCGAAATTCCAGTTTCAGTTGTACCACTCTCTCATCTCTTTGATGTAAAGAGGGAGTTTCTCTCTCTAGTTTCTTTTAGTTTTAATTTTTAGTTTTGTAATTAATTTTAATTACGTTTTGTAATAATAGTAATTTACGTTTTTACTTTTTACAGTTTTTACTATTCACCATGAGGAGGTAACTTCCCCAGCTAGGGTGAAATGTAATTCTTTTACTATTGCTATTTATTTTAATCTCCCTTAAATATAATATATTCACTATTTAAAATATTGACTTAAAAAGGATACCGCCAGATTGGTCGGTTGGTAATTCATTTTAATCTGGTTTAAACCTGACTAATCAAGGATACCGCCAGATTGGTCGGTTGGTAATTAAACTTTCTTACCGCCTATATGGCATGTTCATGGACAAATCTTTTTACCGCCTTAATGGCTGGTTGGACTTAATTTGACTTAATCAGGATACCGCCTATATGGCTGGTTGGTAATGTTGTCACAAGTTTATATATTATATTATGGGAGATATCTAAATTAGTAGTAGTAAAAGTAATTCTTTTTACCTTAGCATTTTATTTTATTGTAATTTACTTTTCAGTATTTACTTTACCACATTTTTACTTTATGTCTTTTATTTTCAAGTTTTTACTAAAGTTATGTGTTGTAACTAAATTAGTTATCTGGGGTTGTGATGACTTTTAATATCACCGGTTTATAAGGGGTTAGATTATAGTTTGGGTATTATAAATATTTATTTATTGAGTCTTAATCTTAATGCTTTTTCATTAACTGGCCATTAATAAAATTGATCTGGTAAATCTAAAATGAACTAGACATAGGGATTTTAGGTTTCAGCCTTAGACTCAATAGCCCACGATCTTCCTTGAGGATAGATAACCCTTTAATAGATTTCTTTACAGGATAGACATATACCTGTCGGGTGGGGGTAGCCATAATTGGAACTTAAACTTAATGAATCCATACAATTTGGTTGACATAGACATATGGTTCAATTGGGTTAAACTGGGTATTTGTGTCTGACCATCGACAGAGGCTTACACATAATTTAGTGTTCCAGGTTAATAAATCAATATATTACCCAACTTTAAGATAACCACTTCATCTTTTAAATGATATTGGAAGAAATCACAACCCTAGATAGTTTTTAATATTGAATTTTCTTAAAACCTACTTTCGAATAATTTTATTTACTTGTTTTTAAATATAGAATCGTCACCATTTCAAATCAATCAAACAACCTGTTAGATACTAGTAATCATTTGACCTCATAAAATTAATAGATTAGATATTAAGTCCTCGTGGGATCGATATTTTTATACTACTTGAACGATACGTGCACTTGCGTTATACGTGTGTGTTTACGCCGGTCAAGTTTTTGGCGCCGTTGCCGGGGACTTATTTATCTTTCACTATTAGTTTAGAGGTTAGATACCTTTACTTGTATCTAAATTTCTTTTACTTATTGTTTTTGTTTTCTTGTGTTTCAGGTTTTCATAAACTTAATGAGACGAACCAGAAGCTTTGAACTTCGACCGCTTGACCCGGAAATTGAAAGAACCATCAGACAGTTTCGAAGGGAAAGGCGAGAAGGCCAAGAAGCTTTAGTCAACATGGAACCTGAACCTTTGGAGGTTGCACCACCAATTCCCATTCGAGACAGAACCATTCCGGTGGTTGACAGAATCATTTCCTGTATTGTACTTCCTCCCTTACCAGCAAATGCTGGTGACATCAAAACTTGCATTCAGATGATTCAGCAATCAGTGCAGTTTGGGGGAAAAGCAACTGAAGATCCTAATGCCCATATCAACAACTTCCTGGAAGTTTGTGGCACTTTCAATTACAACCGAGAAGCTGAAGAAGCAATGCGACTGCGTGTTTTTCCATACTCCTTGAAGGACATAGCAAAAGATTGGCTACATTCACTACCAGCAGGTTCCATCACAACTTGGAACACTTTAGCCACTAAATTTCTTGAAAAGTACTTTCCACCAGCCAGAACCGAAAAGCTGAGGAATGACATCACATCCTTTGTACAAAAAGATTCAGAATCCCTCTGTGAAGCTTGGGAAAGGTACAAAGATTTGCTCCGGAAATGTCCTCACCATGAGATTCCAAAATGGCTTCAAGTCCAAACATTCTATAATGGACTTTCTGGAATAATGAGAACCACAATCGATGTTGCTGCTGGAGGAGCTTTAATGGCAAAAGGAGAAGATCAAGCCTGTGACCTAATCGAAGAAATGGCCAACAAAAATTCTTTGTGGCCAACAGAAAGGAGCATGATTCAACGAATTGCTGGAATTTATGAAGTTGGAGCCAATTCAGTAGTCAGTGCCAAACTGGATTAAATATGCAAATTCATAGAGACTCTCAGCATGCAAAGCAATATTGGAACCACAAGTTCACCATATGGAGGAGAACCAGAACTAAAAGAAACGGTGAATTTTGTCAACAATTTCAACAGACAGGAGAACAATCCATATTCCAACACCTACAACCAATGATGGAGGAATCATCCCAATTTTTCATGGAGCAACAATTCAGGCCAACAGCAGAACTATCCACCACCTGAATTCCAGCAACAGAACAAAGGCCAGAAGCAGGCAAATGAACCAGGAATAACAGAAGTGTTGACCCACTTGAAAAAGATAGAAGCAAAACACGACTCTCAAGTAGCAAGATATGATGCTATGTTTCAATCTCAAGCAGCAAGATATGATGCTATGTTTCAATCCCAAGCAGCATTAATTCAAATTCAATCTGCTTCTATTAAAGCACTGGAGAATCAAATTGGACAACAGTCAAATGCTCAGAGTTACAGACCGCCAGGTACCCTTCCTAGCAACACAGAACCAAATCCAAGGAACATAGGAAAGGAACAGTGTCATGCGATCATATTAAAAAGTGGTACTGAAATAAAAAAAAATGTTGGAATCAAGATGTCCCAAGAAGAAGTTCCAAAAGAAGCAGAGCAACAGATGGAAGAAAAAGAAGCAAAGGAAAAAGAACCAGAAAGAATCATTCCAACATTTTTTGACCCACTTGAAAAAGATAGAAGTAAAACACGACTCTCAAGCAGCAAGATATGATGCTATGTTTCAATCTCAAGCAGCAAGATATGATGCTATGTTTCAATCCCAAGCAGCATTAATTCAAATTCAATCTGCTTCTATTAAAGCACTGGAGAATCAAATTGGACAACTGGCAAATGCTCAGAGTTACAGACCGCCAGGTACCCTTCCTAGCAACACAGAACCAAATCCAAGGAACATAGGAAAGGAACAGTGTCATGCGATCATATTAAAAGGTGGTACTGAAATAAAAAAAAATGTTGGAATCAAGATGTCCCAAGAAGAAGTTCCAAAAGAAGCAGAGCAACAGATGGAAGAAAAAGAAGCAAAGGAAAAAGAACCAGAAAGAATCATTCCACCTCCACCTTTTCCTCAGCGTCTTCAGAAAAAAAAATTGGACAAGCAGTTTGCTCGATTTTTGGAGGTTTTCAAAAAGCTGCACATCAACATCCCATTTGCAGAAGCCTTGGAACAAATGCCCAGCTATGTCAAATTCATGAAAGATATTCTTTCACGAAAATAGAGATTGGGAGACTACGAGACAGTAACATTGACGGAAGAATACAGCGCTATCATTCAGAGGAAGCTTCCCCCAAAGTTGAAAGATCCTGGCAGTTTCACTATTCCTTGCACCATATGAGAATATGACTTTGGTAAGGCTTTGTGTGATTTAGGTGCGAGTGTTAATTTGATGCCTTTTTCTATTTTCAGGAAATTGCAGATTGGAGAAACAATGCCCACCTCAGTCTCTCTATAACTTGCTAATAGAACGCTCGTATTTCTGAGAGGTGTTGTTGAAGATGTGCTGGTCAAGGTTGAAAAATTCATTTTCCCAACATATTTTATTGTCCTTGATATGGAGGAAGACGCAGACGTGCCAATTATTCTTTAGAGACCATTCTTGGCTATAGGTCGAACCATTATTGATGTACAAAAAGGAGAACTAACCATGAGGGTACCAGACCAAGAAGTAACATTCAATGTTTTCAAGGCCATGAATTTCCCAGATGATGAAAAGAAGGAGGAATGTTTCAGACTTGATGTGATATATAGTACCGATCAGAACTCTGATGAAAGACAAAGTTCTACTGACAAACTTAAAGCATGTCAATTACCTGTGGAGCCTGAAGATAAAGCGCACTGCATACTGAAGAAGCCTATTCTTGCACTACAAGCAACAGAAGAGAAAAATTTCCACCAGCTCAATGAATTGGAGGAATTTCACATACAGCCTTTTGAGGATGCCAAATTGTACAAAGAAAAGGGCAAGAAAAGACATGATGAGAAGTTAGTGCGCATACAACTGGAACTAGGGCAGAAGGTACTGTTAAACAAATCAAGGGTGAAATTCTTCCCTTGGAAGCCAAAATCACGGTGGTCAGGTCCATTTGTGATCACCAAAGTTTTACCAGATAGAGCCGTTGAGATACATGATCCTGACTCCAACAAAACTTTCAAGGTTAAAAACAAGCGTGTTAATCACTACTGGGGAGAATCATTTGAGCGACAAAAAGAAAGTGTTACACTTTCAGATCCAGCTTAACGTTCGAGAAGTCACGTCTAGCTGACGAATTTAAACTTAGCGCTCGCAGGGAGGCAACCCATGCAATTTGTGTATATATTGTGATCTGGTGTGTTTTATTTTTGTGTGTTTAATTTTTACAGGTTTAGTCATTTCAAGATGGAAGAAGCTCTCGCAAATATTCGCAAGCAATTTCCTTCCCACCCTCAAAAATCTCTGATGAAAGTCTACAAAGCTCGCTTGGAACGGATGAGATTACTGATGATAAAAGGTATTTCTACTGACATTCGTTGGATTATTGAAGCACGAGTCCGATTGGCAGGTGAATCTTCTGACTCTTTTATTTCACATCTGTCTGGTTTAGGAAGGAGCACATATGCTAAAAAGAGAAGAGCCAAAAGAATGTGTGTTTGTTATAAATGTGCTCGTATGTTTTGTGATACTCGTTGTCGTTCTTTAGGAATAATGTCTAATACCCGTGCATATAAGATTAATTTCATTAGGAATGGCTTGAGTAAGGAGTCTTTGGATGACATATCTAAAACTCTTGAGACGCATCCCTGTGGATTTGTGTATCAAGAAATTTGCATGTTATATGCACAATTCCAAAAGGAAAGACAACTGTTAAGTCTCGGGAATCTGACTCAAAAAGACCATGTTTGCCAATTTATAAGAAAATTGGATGGGAAGCTTGTCCCTGACGCATAGACGTCAATCAAGCCGTTACTTTTCTTGTAAATATTACATCTCTGTCTTTTCTTAATAATTGTAATTTGTTTTGTTGTTTTCTTTTATTTTCTCCGACAGGATCCAGACCTTTTTGACTATCACGATATTATTTCGCTACTAATCGTCCTATGGAAGATACTTGTGCTATTTTTACTCACCCTTTTCAGGAACTATAAATTCAGCGGTCATTGCACTTTTGAAGGCATCCAGAGTTGAGAAAGAAATACATATAAAAATGGAAGCCACTTCGAGAAGACGAGTTGAAAATATCTGTGTGTTTTGCGGTAGTAGTGTTGGTACTAAACCACAATACGTAGAAGCAACACAAGAATTGGGTCGAGTTTCAGCTGCAAGGAATATGCATTTAGTATATGGCAGAGGCAATCTTGGACTTATGGGGATCGTTTCAAAGGCCGTACAAGAAGGAGGCAGTCACGTTTTGGGAATCATCCCAAAACCCTTGACAGAGGCAAATCTTATTGAACCATCAAACGGAGAGGAACTGATCGTGCCAGGTATGTCTGAACGACTGGTAGAAATGATTAACCGTGCTGATGCTTTTATTGCTTTGCCAGGTGGCTTGGGTACACTGGAGGAAATTTTTATTGTGCTATCTTGGGCGAACCTGAACATACACCAGAAACCAATTGGGCTGTTTAACGTTGATGGATTTTATGATTTTCTTTGTGTGTTTCTTGATGATACTCGAAGAAATGGGTTTGTGTCAAAACCTTTGAAAGAACTACTCTTTACTGCCAGAACTGCTCCGGATCTAATAGACCAACTCTTAGCCTATGAACCACAAGTTGACCCTATCCTTTCAAAGATAAATTGGTCCGAAGATGATCGTGGTAAGAGACGTCGGATTAATCTGGATCTTAACCTTTAATTTCCTGTAGATTTTCAGCTAACCAAGTACGACCTTCTTAACTCTCATTTTACTGTTTAAGACATTGGGGACAATGTCTCATTTAGGTTTGGGGGAGGGAATTAGTTGATCTGGACCTTGTTTTTTTTTTTAGTTTGTGTGTTATTTTTAATCCAAAATTTTTCGAAAAATACAAAAAAAAATTGAAAATTTTTCAAAAATTACAAATTGTTTTGTGTTTTTGTGTTTTTATTTTGACTAAAAAGGGTGAAATTGGTGAGAGATAGCTGATTAAGGAGTTTCCACTCCTGAGACGTATCTCAAACCTATTTCGGAACAAGTTAATTTTTGTTTATTTCCTTTTGAATTATTTAATTTGTGAATTCTCCATAATACGGACTAAAATGGATCTTCATATGCTCAATTGGCAGGTATTATCAACATACATAGAAACATACCGACATGAGCTAAAATTGAAAAGTTTGTAATATTCAGTGCTCTAGTTTAATTGGAGGAAGCATCTCAAAAAGAAATGGAGTAAAAAAAAAATATGAGTTCCGAGTTATTAAGTCTGTAAGGGTGTCTCAACACCTGGTGCCCTAAAACTAACTGGTTTGGGAGTCATTGGCCCAAAGCTCGTTACATGGATCAAAGATGCTGCAAAAATATATATATCTAAAGTCTGAGTAATTAAGTCCGTAGGGGTGTCTTAACACCTGGTGCCCTAAAGCCAACTGGTTTGGGAGTCACCGACCCAACACCCGCTACATAGATGAAAGATATTGTATATAAATAAAAAATAGAGAAAAAAAATCAGAAAAATGAGAAAAATTATTCCATTGCTACAAAAAGGTGTGAAATCTGATAGAACTTTAGGACAAAAAGGTGTGAAAAATTATTCCATTACTCTCTTATCAACTGCACTTATGACTGTTGTGGGCAAAAATGAGTTGTTTAAATATTTTGTTGGCTGTGTATATGAAGAATGGTAAAAATAATCGGAGAATTTACTTATTCAGTAATTTAGAAAGAAAGAAAACAACTAGTAACTTGGAGTAGAAGTTTCACCTGATTAGTCACTAACTTCTTTATTCTAATTTCTCTTGTCTTTTTGCTTTTGTGTGCATTATTTTCACTACCTTTTTACTTTTGTAAAATGTTTGTGGGTATCATTGCTGTAAACCCTCACGAGACTACAACTCGTCCACTAGGGACACCTAGGGGTTTAAAGGCTTGTTGCATACGCTAAATGCAACCGTGATCCCTACGAAAGTGGCTTAGTTAAATTTTACTTATGTTATTTTATTTTGTGTTTTGCTCGAGGACTAGCAAAATGTTAGGATTGGGGGTGTGATGAGTGGTAATTATATCACTATTTCCCACTCATTTAACCTAATATTTTGTATAGTTTCTTGAGTCTTGTGAATATTTTGATGTGTTTTGTGTTATTTTGTAGATAAATAAAGTTTCTGGACATTCTGTAGGTGATTTGGACCAAAACAGTGAAAATTGGAAAAAAAGGCATTTTGGTAATTTTCCGCATCGCGACGCCAAGACCTTCAGCGTCGCGACGCCTAACGTGCGCCGAACAGTGTTAACGTGCGATGGGTCCACGTGTTAGAATCTGAGAAAAGTTTAACTTTGCTAACGTGCGCCGTGCCACGTGTCACCATCATAGCCGATCTGCTAACATGCGTCGTGCCACGTGTCATCATCCTACGGTGCCGACAGTCACCATCGCCACGTGTCGCCATGTGTCACTCCACCTGTCTACCACGTTAGTGCCACGTCAGCATCAATTATTGGCTCTCTTATCCTTATCTGACACGTGGCAGATAAGAATCTGAATCGACCAATCAGAAGCCGCCACGTGTCACAATAATTGAGTCCCAACTTCCTTGCCACGTGTCACCTTATCACCTTATCACGAATCTGCAACCGACGAACAAGAGCGTGCCACGTTGATATAACTGGCGTCGCGACGCGCGACCCCTACTGACCCCTATAAATAGAGTGCGAAATTCCAGTTTCAGTTGTACCACTCTCTCTCATCTCTTTGATGTAAATAGGGAGTTTCTCTCTCTGGTTTCTTTTAGTTTTTAGTTTTTAGTTTTGTAATTAATTTTAATTACGTTTTGTAATAATAGTAATTTATTTTTTTACTTTTTACTATTCACCATGAGGAGGTAACTTCCCCAGCTAGGGTGAAAGGTAATTCTTTTACTATTGCTATTTAGATTAATCTCCCTTAAATATAATATATTCACTATTTAAAATATTGACTTAAAAAGGATACCGCCAGATTGATCGGTTGGTAATTAAACTTTCTTACCGCCTATATGGAAGGTTCATGGACAAATATTTTTACCGCCTTAATGGCTGGTTGGACTTAATTTGACTTAATCAGGATACCGCCTATATGGCTGGTTGGTAATGTTATCACAAGTTTATATATTATATTATGGGAGATATCTAAATTAGTAGTAGTAAAAGTAATTACTTTTACCTTAGCATTTTATTTTATTGTAATTTACTTTTCAGTATTTACTTTACCGCATTTTTACTTTATGTCTTTTATTTTCAAGTTTTTACTAGCCCTAGTTATGTGTTGTAACTAAATTAGTTATCTGGGGTTGTGATGACTTTTAATATCACCGGTTTATAAAGGGTTAGATTATAGTTTGGGTATTATAAAGATTTATTTATTGAGTCTTAATCTTAATGCTTTTTCATTAACTGGCCATTAATAAAATTGATCTGGTAAATCTAAAATGAACTAGACATATGGATTTTAGGTTTCAGCCTTAGACTCAATAGCCCAGATCTTCCTTGAGGATAGATAACCCTTTAATAGATTTCCTTACAGGATAGACATATACCTGTCGGGTGGGGGTAGCCATAATTGGAACTTAAACTTAATGAATCCAGACAATTTGGTTGACATAGACATATGGTTCAATTGGGTTAAACTGGGTATTTGTGTCTGACCATCGACAGAGGCTTACACATAATTTAGTGTTCCAGGTTAATAAATCAATATATTACCCAACTTTAAGATAACCACTTCATTTTTTAAATGACATTGGAAGAAATAACAACCCTTGATAGTTTTTAATATTGAATTTTCTTAAAACCTACTTTCGAATAATTTTATTTACTTGTTTTTAAATTTAGAATTGTCACCGTTTCAAATCAATCAAACAACCTGTTAGATACTAGTAATCATTTGACCTCATAAAATTAATAGATTAGATATCAAGTCCTCGTGGGATCGATATTTTTATACTACTTGAACGATACGTACGCTTGCGTTATACGTGTGTGTTTATGCCGGTCAAGCACCATGTGTCGCATATGATTGCTGACATCGAACAGCTGGGTCAGCTAGGCATAACCTTTGAGGCTGAGACTTCTATAGATTTGATCTTGCAGTCTCTTTCTACAGCTGGAGCGGGTTCATCATGAACTACAATATGATGAACCAAGATCATACTCTTGGAGAGTTGATGGCAACGCTTCGAGAAGCAGAAAATGAGATTTTGAAGGGCAAAAAGTGTGAGGCCCACTTCGCTTTGACATCTCAGTCTGCCAAGGCTTGGCCAAAGGCTACTGGAGGGGTGAAGAAATAGAAGAAGAGAAAGGGCAAGGCCAAATTTTCAAAGTCTTCTGGGAAGGCAAAGGACAAATCCCAAGATGTCTGCCTATAGTGTGGCAAATGGGGTCTCTGGAAGCGTGAGTACAAGGCGCATATGAAGGAAATCAAAGCGGACAAGGCACCGGCTTCAGGTATATCTGTTATTGAAATAAACATGTCTACATGTATATTTGTTTCATCAATTTCGGTCATGAAATCTTCAGAATTCGTAATTACTTCGTTATTCAAAGTTGTAGTTCTTTGAGTCTTCTTTAATCCAGAACTTGCATCAACTCAATCCAATATCGGAATAAAAAGTTATGCCCCAAATACGAAAGTTGCGCAAAACTTGAATTTCCGAAACTGCACTTCGTTAGAACGCCCTTTCAAGTTTTCAATCTCCAAAATTAATATGTCAAGTCCGATTTTTTGCCCTTATTTGACCCACATTTCGTCATAAATGATTTCATTGAGTCCCAATATTATTTTATCTGCAAAATAAACTAAAACACATCAAAATGTTCATCAAACCCGAGAAACTAAACAAAATATTAAGTAAAATGGGCGGTAAATATTGATATATTTTCCGCTCATCACACCCCCAAACCTAACATTTTACTAGTCCTTGAGCAAAACAAAAAAAATAAAATACAAGAAACAATTAAAATTAAACTAATCCATTTTCGTAGGGATCAGGGTTGCATTTAGCATATGCAACAAGCCTTTAAACCCCTAGGTGTCCCTAGTGGACGAGTTGTAGTCTCGTGAGGGCTTACAGCAACGATACCCACAAAAATTTTACAAAAGTAAAAAGATAATAAAACTAATGCACACAAAAGCAAAAAGACAAGAGAAAAGAGAATAAAGAAGTTAGTAACTAAATAGGTGAAACTTCTTATCCAAGTTAATAGTTGTTTTATTTCTTTCTAAATTACCGAATAAGTGAATTCTCCGATTATTTTTTTACCATTCTTCATATACATAGCCAACAAAATATTAATTAACTCATTTTTGCCCACAATAGTCACAAGTGCAGTTGAGAAGAAAGTAATATTTTTGTCCTAAAGTTTTATCAGAATTCACACCTTTTTTAGCAATGGAATATTTTTCTGATTTTTTTTTTTTGATTTTTTTTTTATTTATATACAATATCTTCCATCTATGTAGCGAGTTTTGGGCCAATGACTTCCAAACCAATTGGTTTTAGGGCACTAGGTGTTAAGATACCCTTACGGACTTAATTACTTAGACTTCAGATATATATATATTTTTTGCAACATCTTTGATCCATGTAGCGAGCTTTGGGCCAGTGACTCCCAAACCAGTTGGTTTTAGGGCACTAGGTTTTAAAACACCCTTACAGACTTAATAACTCGGATCTCAGATATATATTTTTTTTTACTCCATCGCTTTTTTATAGATGCTTCCTCCAATTAAACTAGAGCACTGAATATTACAAATTTTTCAATTATAGCTCATGTTTGTATGTTACCATGTATGCTGATAATACATGTCAACTGAGCATATGAAGATTCATTTTAGTCAGTATTATGGAGCATTCACAAATTAAATAACTTAAAAGGAAATAAACAAAAATTAACTTGTTCCGAAATAGGTTGAGATACGTCTCAGGAATGTAAATTCCTTACACAACTATCTCACACCAGTTTCACCTGATTAATCAAATAAAAACACAAAAATACAAAATATTTTTTTTTGTTTTGGTTTTTGTAAAATTTTTTCAATTTTTTTTTAGCTTTTTCGAAAAATTTTGACTAAAAATAAAATAATAAAAACAAGATACAATTTAACTATTCTCCTCCCCCAAACCTAAATGAGACATTGTCCCCAATATCTTAAATAGTAGAGGAAGAGTTTAGAAAACCGTACCTGGTTAGCTGAAATTCTATATTTAAATGAAAAGTTAAGGGTTAAGATCCAAATTTATCCGACGCCTCTTACCACGATCATTATCGGACCAGTTTATCTTGGAAAAAATGGGGTCAATTTGAGGTTCAAAGGCTAAGATTTGGTCAATTAAATCTGGGGCAGTTCTGGCAGTAAAGAGGAGTTCTTTTACAGGCTTTGACACGAACCAATTTCTCCGGGCATCATCAAGAAACACACAAAGAAAATCATAAAATCCATCAATATTGTACAGTCCAAGCGGTTTCTGGTTTATGTTCAAGTTTGCCCAAGATAGTACTGTAAAAATTTCCTCCATCGTGCCTAAGCCTCATGGCAAAGCAATAAAAGCATCAGCACGGTTAATCATCTCTACCAATCATCCAGACATACTTGGCATGATTAGTTCCTCGCCGTTTGATGATCCAATAAGATTCGCCTCCGCCAAGGGTTTTGGGATGATTCCCAAGACTTGACTGCCTTCATCCTCTACAGCCTTTGAAACGATCCCCATTAGTCCAAGATTGCCACCGCCATATACTAAGTGCATATTCCTTGCAGGAATGACTCGACCCAATTCCTGTGCCGCTGTTACATATTCTAGTTTAACACCAACACTGGTACCGTAAAACACACAGATGTTTTCAACCCGTCTTCTTGAAGTAGCTTCTATTTTTATCTGGATGCCTTCAAAGGTGCAATGATGAGTTGAATTTATAGAACCTGAAAAGGGTGAGTAATAATAGCACAACTATCTTCCAAAGGACGATTAGTAGCAAAATAGTAAATCGTGAAAGGTCAAAAAGTAGCCTGGATCCTGTCGGAGAAAATAACAAAACAAATCACAATTATTAGGAAAAGACAAAGAGATATAATATTTACAATAATGTAACGGCTTGAATGACGTCTATGCATCACGAACAAGCTTCCCATCCAATTTTCTTAAAAATTGGCAAACAGGGTCTTTTAAAGTCAGATTCCCGAGACTTAACTATTGTCTTTCTTTACGGAATTGTGTATATAACATGCGAATTTCGTGATACATATATCCACTGGGATGCGTCTCAAGAGATTTAGATATGTCATCCAAAGACTCCTTACTCAAGCCATCCCTAATGAAATTAATCTTATCTTCGCGGTTATCAGACACCATTCCTAAAGATCGACAACGAGTATCACAAAACATACGAGCATATTTATAACAAACACACATTCTTTTGGCTCTTCTCTTTTTAGCATATATGCTTCTTCCTAAACCAGGCAGATGTGAAATAAAAGAGTTAAGGACTCACCTGCCAATCGGACCCGTGCTTCAATAATCCAACGAATGTCAGTAGGCATACCTTTGATCATTAGTAGTCTCATCCGTTCCAAGCGAGCTTTGTAAACTTTCATCAGAGAATTTTGAGGGAGAGAAGGAAATTGCTTGTGAAGATTTACGAGCATCATCCATCTTAAAATGACTTAACCTGCAAAAACTAAACACAAAAAAATTAAAAGACACCAAATCACAATATATACACAAATTGCATGGGTTGCCTCCAAGCTAGCGCTAAGTTTAATGTCGTCAGCTAGACATGATTTCCCAAACGTTAGGCTGGATCTGAAAGTGTGAAAAGTTCTTTTTGTTGCTCAAATGATTCTCCCCAATAGTGCTTGACACGCTGGCTGTTAACCTTAAATGTGTTGTTGGACTTGGGGTTGTACAATTCAACAGCTTCATATTGTAAAACCTGAGTAATCTCAAATGGGCCTGACCACCTTGATTTCAGCTTTCCAGGGAAAAGTTTCAACCTTGAATCATATAACAACACCTGCTGCCCTTGTTTCAATTATCTGCGCACTATTTTTCGGTCATGCCATTTCTTGGTCTTCTATTTATATAATCAGGCATTTTCATAAGCCTGTAGGTGAAATTCCTCCAACTCATTGAGTTGGTGAAGTCTTTTCTCTCCTGCAGCTTGTGGATCAAGATTCAACTTCTTCAGTGCCCAGTACGCCTTGTATTCAAGCTCAACTGGCAGATGACATGCTTTCCCGAACACCATTTGATATGGGGACATACCAATGGGTGTCTTGTAAGCTATCCGGTAGGCCCATAATGCGTCATCCAATTTTTCAGACCAGTCCTTCCTTGTTGATCCAACGGTTCTCTCCAATATTCTTTTGATCTCCCAGTTTGAAACTTCAACTTGCCCATTTGACTATGGATGGTAAGCTGTGGTAACTTTATGAGTAACTCCGTATTTGGATATGAATGCATCGAAGTATCTGTTGCAGAAATGTGTGCCACCATCGTTGATAATCGCCCGAGGTGTTCCGAAGTGAGTGAAAATATTCTTTTTAAAGAACTTGATCACCACCTTTGAATCATTGGATGGCAGTGCACTTGCTTCAACCCATTTGGAGACGTAATCTATGACAACCAAAATGTACAGGTTTCCAAATGATGGAACAAAGGGTCCCATAAAATCAATACCCCACACATCGAATTTCTCCACTTTCAGAATATTTTGTAGAGGTCCTTCATTTATCCTGGAATTATTTCCCGTTCTCTGGCACTTGTCACATTAAAGAGCAGATAGATAATCATTTTTAAAAAGAGTGGGCCAAAACAAACCTGATTGTAGGACTTTGGCTGCAGTTTTGTTTCCACTGAAGTGTCCGCCATATGGTGATGAATGACAATGTTGCAAGACACTGTTGACCTCTTCATGTGGAACACATCATCTCAATAATTGATCAGCACATCATTTGAACAGGTACGGCTCATCCCAGACATAGTGCTTGACTTCTTTGAAGAACTTCTTTCGTTGCTGAGTTGTCCATTCCAACGGCCATTTTCCTGACACTATGTAGTTTACATAGTCAGCATACCAAGGGACATCATGTTGTTTCATGGCAAATAACTATTCATCTGGAAAAGTTTCTTTCATTATCAGTTCTTTGCCAGCTGTTTCTCCATTATTGAGCCTCGATAAATGATCTGCCACTTGGTTTTCTGTCAATTTCCTATCTCTGATCTCCACATCGAATTCTTGCAGAAGAAGTATCCAATTGATCAATCTGGGCTTGGCATCTTTCTTCACGATCAGATACTTGATTGCTGAATGATCTGTGTAGACCACCACCTTGGGACCCAGCAGATAAGATCAGAATTTGTCAAAAGCAAACACAACTGCAAGTAACTCATTTTCAGTGGTTGTGTAGTTGAGTTAAGCTTCATTCAGAGTTCAGCTGTAGTAGTAAATGGCATGGAAAATATTTGCTTTGCGTTGTCCCAAAACTGCACCTACAGCAAAATCACTTGCATCGCACATCACTTCAAATGGAAGGGCCCAGTCCGGTGCTACTATGATGGGGCAGAGACCAGCTTCTGTTTTAGGATCTCAAAGGCTTCCTGGCATTCTTTGGTGAAGTTGAAAGATACATCTTTCTCCAGAAGATTGCAAAGAGGTTTTCCAATTTTTGAGAAGTCTTTGATAAATCTCCTGTAAAAGCCAGCATGTCCGAGAAAACTCTGAATCCTTTTGACAGATGTGGGTGAAGGTAGTTTTTCAATTGTCTCAATTTTTGCTTTGTCTACCTCAATTCCCTTTTGTGAGATCCGATGTCCCAGAACGATACCTTCTTGTACTATGAAATGGAATTTTTCCCAATTGAGTACCAGGTTGGTATCTTCGCATCTTTGTAACACCTATTCCAAATTTTACAAGCAGTGGTCGAAAGAATCTCCAAACACATAGAAGTCATCCATAAAAACCTCCATACTCTGTTCCAGTTTGTCTGAGAAGATAGCCATCATGCAACATTGGAATGTGGCAGGAGCATTACATAGTCCAAATGGCATTCTGCGGAAAGCAAAAGTACCATACGGACATGTAAATGTGGTTTTCTCCTGATCTTCTGGGGCGATAGCAATCTGATTGTACCCCGAATATCTATCCAAAAAGCAATAGTACTCATGTCCCACCAGTCTGTCTAGCATCTGATCAATGAATGGCAGCGGAAAATGGTCTTTCCTCGTTGCTTTGTTCAGTTTCCGATAGTCCATGCATACTCACCATCCAGTCACCGTCCTTCTTGGAATCAGCTCATTTTTTTCATTTGTGACTACAATAATTCCTCCTTTCTTCGGTACACACTGCATAGGACTCACCCAACTGCTGTCTGAGATGGGGTAGATGATGCCAGCATCCAACCATTTGATGATTTCTTTCTTCATAACCTCATTCATGATTGGATTGAGTCTCTGTTGATGCTCCACTGTGGGTTTGTAATCATCATTCATCAGAATCTTATGCATACAAAATGATGGACTAATGCCTTGAATGTCTGCTATAGTCCAGCCAATGGCTCTCTTATGTTCTCGTAACACTCTCAGTAACTTTTCTTTTTGCTCCAATGTTAGCGAAGAAGAAATAATAACAGGTAATTCAGAAGACTTTCCAAGAAATGCATACCTGAGATGACTCGGCAATAGTTTCAGCTCCAGCTGCGGTGGTTCTTCAATTAAGGGATTGATTCGATCTTTCTTCTGGTGGTGTCGATTTGAATCGGAATGGCTTGTCAAGAGAGTTGATACATTCCAGAATTTTAGCATCTAGCTCACTGTCAGTCATGTTGGTGATGGAAGCTTCAAGTTTATCCATGGGAATTGTATCAGTATCCTGAATGATACTATCAACAACATCAATTCTGAAACATTCTTCCTCTTTTTCATCACTCGGGAATTTCATGGCTTTGAAAACATTAAAGGTAACTTGTTGGTCAAGCATTTTCATAGTTAGTTCTCCTTTTTGCACATCAATCATAGTTCGACCTGTAGCCAAGAATGGTCTCCCAAGGATAATAGAGACATTTTTTTCTTCTTCCATGTCAAGGATAATGAAATCTACTAGGAGAATGAGTTTATCGACTTTGACCAGCACATCTTCAACAACACCTCTCGGAAATACGAGCGTTCGATCAGCAATTTGCAAAGAGACTGAGGTAGGCATTGCTTCTCCAATTTGCAGTTTCCTGTAAATAGAAAAAGGCATTAAATTAACACTTGCACCTAAATCACATAAAGCCTTACCGATATAATGTTCTCCAATGGTGGGGTGTGATGAGTGGTATTTCTATCACTATTTCCCACTCATTTAACCTAATATTTTGTATAGTTTCTTGAGTTTTGTGAATATTTTGATGTGTTTTGTGTTATTTTGTTGATAAATAAAGTTTCAGGACATTTTGGAGGTGATTTGGACCAATACAGTGAAAATTGGCAAAAAAAGGTAAAATTGTAATTTTTGGCGCGTCGCGACGCCTAACGTGCACCAGAGTTGCTAACGTGTGCCGGGTCAACGGGCCAATGACTCCCAAACCAATTGGTCTTGTTCTTTTTCAAACTCCTGGCTTTTGTTTTGCTGTTGAAATCCAGGTGGTGGATTGTTCTTTTGCTCTGAATTATTGCTCCATGAAAAATTGGGATGATTCATCCACCCTGGATTGTAGGTGTTGGAATATGGATTGTTCCCCTGTCTGTTGAAATTGTTGACATAGTTCACCATTTCTTCATGTTGGTTTGGCTCTGGTGCTCCTCCATATGGTGAACTTGTGGCTCTGGCAATGTTTACAACTTGCGTGCTAAGTGTTTCCAGGCTTTTGCACATTTGCTCCAACTTAGTATTCACTGCCGAGTTAGCTCCAACTTCATAAATTCCTGCAATTCGTTGAATCATGCTCCTTTATGTTGGCCACAATGAATTGTTATTAGCCATTTCTTCGATTAAGTCTCAAGCTTGATCTTCTCCTTTTGCCATCAAAGCTCCTCCAGCAGCAGAATCAATTGTGGTT
Source organism: Zanthoxylum bungeanum (assembly GCA_019454045.1). NCBI lineage: Eukaryota > Viridiplantae > Streptophyta > Magnoliopsida > Sapindales > Rutaceae > Zanthoxylum > Zanthoxylum bungeanum. Next base: position 55,716 of record SKCR01031879.1, read on the forward strand.
CTCATCAATCCAGAAAGTCCATTATAGAAAGTTTGGACTTGAAGCCATTTTTGAATCTCATGGTGAGGATATTTCCGGAGCAAATCTTTGTACTTTTCCCAAGCTTCGTAGAGAGTTTCCAAGTCAAGTTGTACAAAGGTTGTGATGTCATTTCTTAATTTTGCTGTTCTGGCTGGTGGAAAGTACTTTGCAAGGAATTTGGTGGCTAGAGTGTTCCAAGTTATGATGGAACCTGCTGATAGTGAATGTAGCCAAGCTTTTGCTCTGTCTTTCAAGAAATAAGGAAAAACTCACAGTCTCATTACTTCTTCTGATGCTCTGTTGTAATTGAAAGTGCCGCAAACTTCCAGGAAGTTGCTGATGTGGGCATTAGGATCTTCAGTTGCATTCCCCCCAAACTGTACTGACTGCTGAATCATTTGAATGCATGTTTTGATGTCACACCCATTTGCTGGTAAGAGAGGAAGTACAATACAGGAAATGAGGCTGTCCACCACTGGAATGGTTCTGTCTCGAATGGGAATTGGTGGTGCAACTTCTAAAGGTTCAGGTTCCATGTTAACGATTACTTCTTGGCCTTCTCGCCTTTCCTTTCTCAACTGTCTGATGGTTCTTTCAATCTCTGGGTCAAGCGGTCGAAGTTCAAAGCTTCTGGTTTGTCTCATTTAGTGTCTGAGAACCTGAAACACAAGAAAACAAAAAAAATAACTAAAAAGAAATTAGATACAAGTAAAGTATCCAACTCTAAAACTAATAGTGAAAGATAAATAAGTCCCCGACAACGGCACCAAAAACTTGACCAGCGTAATCACACGCGTATAACGCAAGCACACGTATCGTTCAAGTAGTATAAAAGTATCGATCCCACGAGGACTTAAAACTTTTTGTTATCAATTTATGAAGTTAATTGTTTACAAGTATCTAATGGATTGATTGTTTGATTGGGTGGTGACTTTAAAACTTAAAACAAGTAAATAAAATTACTTGAAAGTAGATTGAAGAAAATTCAAATTTATAAAACTATCCGGGGTTGTGAATCCTTCCAATATCTTTTTAAAAGATGAAGTGTTTTACGTTTGTGTAATATATTGGTTTATTAACCTGGAACACGAAATTATGTAAAAGCCTCTTCCGATGGTCAAATACAAATATCCAGTATAACCCAATTAATCATATTCCTATGTTAACCAAGTTATCTGAATTCATTAAGATTAAGTTTCAATTATGGCTACCCCCACCCGAAAGGTATATTTCTATCCTGTAAGGAAATCTATTAAAGGGTTATTTATCCTCAAGGAAGATCGTGGGCTATTGAGTCTAAGGTCTTTAACCTAAAATCTCTTTTCCAAGTTCATTTTAAATTTACCACTTCAATTTTATTAATGGCCAGTTAATAAAAACCATTAAGATTAAGGCTCAATAAATAAACCTTTATATTACCCAAACTGTAATTTAACCCCTTATAAACCGGTGATATTGGATTTCATCACAACCCCAGATAACTAGCTTAGTTACGACACATATTTACGAGTAGTAAAAACTTAAATAAAAGAAAATACATAAAGTAAATGCTGGAAATTAAATTACTGGAAAGTAAATGCTGGAAATTAAACTACTGGAAAGTAAATTACTGGAAAGTAAATGCTGAAAGTAAATAAAGTAAAAGTACAATAAAGAAAATGCTGAGGTAAAAGGATCCACTTTTATTACTACTATTTTAGATATCTCCCTTAATATAATATATTAACTTTGCGTGATAATTACCAACCAGCCATATAGGCGGTATCCTGATTAAGTCAAATTAATAATTAATTACCAACCGACCAACCAGGCGGTATCCATGATTAGTCAGGTTAAAACCAATTTATAATTAATTACCAACCGACTAATATGGCGGTATCCTCGGTTCAGGTTAAAGCTTCAGGTTCTCAGAAACTTCATGAGACGAACCAAAAGCTTTGAACTCCGACCGCTTGACTCAGAAATTGAAAGAACCATCAGACAGTTGAGAAGGGAAAGGCGAGAAGGCCAAGAAGCTTTAGTCAACATGGAACCTGAACCTTTGGAAGTTGCACCACCAATTCCCATTCGAGACAGAACCATTCCGGTGGTTGACAGACTCATTTCTTGCATTGTACTTCCTCCCTTACCAGCAAATGGAGGTGACATCAAAACATGCATTCAGATGATTCAGCAGTCAGTTCAGTTTGGGGGGAATGCAATTGAAGATCCTAATGCCCACATCAGCAACTTCCTGGAAGTTTACGGCACTTTCAATTATAATCGAGAAGCTGAAGAAGCAATGAGACTGCGTGTTTTCCCATACTCCTTGAAGAACAGAGCTAAAGCTTGGCTACATTCACTACCAGCAGGTTCCATCACAACTTGGAACACTTTAGCCACCAAATTTCTTGCAAAGTATTTTACACCAGCCAGAACCAGAAAGCTGAGGAATGACATCACATCCTTTGTACAACAAGACTCTGAAACTCTCTACGAAGCTTGGGAAAGGTACAAAGATTTGCTCCGGAAATGTCCTCACCATGAGATTCCAAAATGGCTTCAAGTCCAAACATTCTATAATGGACTTTCTAGAATAATGAGAACCACAATCGATGCTGCTGCTGGAGGAGCTTTAATGGCAAAAGGAGAAGATAAAGCCTGGGACCTAATCGAAGAAATGGCCAACAACAATTCCTTTTGGCCAACAGAAAGGAGCATGATCCAAAGAATTGCAGGAATTTATGAAAGTGGAGCCAATACAGCAGTCACCACCAAGCTAGATCAGATATGCAAATTCATGGAGACTCTTACCACTGGATCCACAAGTTCACCATATGGAGGAACACCAGAGTCGAACCAACTTGAAGAAACGGTGAATTTTGTCAATAATTTCAACAGACAAGGGAACAATCCTTATACCAACACCTACAACCCAGGGTGAAGGAATCATCCTAATTTTTCATGGAGCAACAATTCAGGCCAACAGCGAAACTATCCACCACCTGGATTCCAGCAACCAAACAAAGGCCAGGAGCAGGCAAATGAACCAGGAATAGCAGAAGTGCTGGCTCAGTTAGAAAAAATGATGCTATATTTCAAAGCCAATCTGCTTCTATCAAAGCACTGGAGAATCAAATCGGACAACTGGCCAATGCTCAGAGTTACAGACCACCAAGAAATCTTCCCAGCAACACAGAACCCAATCCAAGGAACCGAGGGAATGAGCAATGTCAAGCCATTAATTTGAAAAGCGGTACTGAAATCAACAAAGATGATGGAATCAAGATGACCGAAGAAGATGTTCGAAAAGAAGCAGAACAACAGATGGAGGAAAAAGAAGCAAAGGAAAAAGAACCAGAAAGAATCATTCCACCTCCACCTTTTCCTCAGCGTCTTCAGAAAAACAAATTGGACAAGCAGTTTGCTCGATTCCTGGAGGTGTTCAAAAAGCTTCACTTCAACATCCCATTTGCAGAAGCCTTGGAAGAAATGCCCGGTTATGTCAAATTCATGAAATACATTCTTTCACGAAAACGGAGATTGGGAGACTACGAAACAGTAGCATTGACGGAAGAATGCAGCGCCATTATTCAGAGGAAACTTCCCCCGAAGTTGAAAGATCCTGGCAGTTTCACAGTCCCATGCACCATTGGAGAACATTATATCGGTAAGGCTTTATGTGATTTAGGAGCCAGTGTTAACTTGATGCCTTTTTCTATTTACAGGAAACTACAGATTGGAGAAGCAATGCCTACCTCAGTTTCATTACAACTTGCTGACCGAACACTCGTATTTTCAAGATGTGTTGTTGAAGATGTACTGGTGAAAGTAGACAAACTAATTCTCCCAGTAGATTTCATCATCCTTGACATGGAAGAAGACAAAGAAATACCTATCATTCTTGGGAGACCATTCTTGGCTACAGGTAAAATTGTGATTGATGTGCAAAAAGGAGAATTGACCATGAAAGTGCAGGACCAAGAATGACCTTTAATGTTTTCAAAGCCATGAAATTTCCGAGCGATGAAAAGGAAGAAGAATGCTTCAGAGTTGATGTTGTTGATAGTATCGTTCAAAATATTGAGCCAAATCCCACAGATACACTTAAAGCTTGCATCACCAACATGAATGACAGCGAGCTAGATGCTGAAATCTTGGAATGTATCAACTACCTTGAAAAATCATTCCGATTCAAAGCAACACCACCAGTTGAAAGTTTGGAATTACCAAAGAAAGATCGAATCAAGCCTTCGATTGAAGAACCAACACAGCTGGAGCTGAAGTTACTTCCGAGCCATCTCAGGTATGCATTTCTTGGAAACTCTTCTGAATTACCAGTTATTATTTCTTCTTCATTAACATTGGAGCATGAAGAAAAGTTGGGTGAGTCCTATGCAGTGTGTACCAAAGAAAGGAGGAATTACTGTGATTACCAATGAAAAGAATGAGCTAATCCCAACAAGAACAGTGACTGGATGGAGAGTATGCATGGACTACAGGAAATTGAACAAAGCCACGAGGAAGGATCATTTTTCGCTACCATTTATTGACCAGAAGTTAGACAGACTAGCAGGACATGAGTTCTATTACTTTCTGGATGGATATTGAGGGTACAATCAGATTGCCATCGCACCAAAAGACCAGGAGAAAACTACCTTTACATGTCCAAATGGTACTTTTTCTTTCCGCAGGATGCCATTTGGATTATGTAATGCCTCTGCCACATTCCAGCGTTGCATGATGGCCATCTTCTCAGACATGCTGGAGCAGAGTATGGAGGTTTTTATCGATGAATTTTTTGTGTTTGGAGATTCTTTTGACCATTGCTTGCAAAATTTGGAACAGGTGTTACAAAGGTGCAAAGATACAAACCTGGTACTCAACTGGGAAAAATGCCACTTCATGGTGCAGAAAGGCATTGTTCTTGGACATCGGATCTCACAAAAGGGGATTGAGGTAGACAAAGCAAAGATAAAGACAATTGAAAAACTACCTCCACCAACATCAGTTAAAGGTATTCAAAGTTTTCTTGGACATGCAGGTTTTTATAGGAGATTTATCAAATACTTTTCCAAAATTGCAAAACCTCTGTGCAATCTTCTGGAGAAAGATGTGCCTTTCAACTTCACCAAAGAATGCCAGGAAGCTTTTGAGATCTTAAAACAGAAGCTGGTCTCTGCCCCCATCATAGTAGCACCAGACTGGACCCTTTCATTTGAAGTAATGTGCGATGCTAGTGATTTTGCTGTAGGTGCAGTTTTGGGACAACGTAAAGCAAAGATTTTCCACACCATTTATTATTCCAGCAGAACTCTGAATGAAGCTCAACTCAACTACACAACCACCGAAAAGGAGTTGCTCGCAGTTGTGTATGCTTTTGAAAAATTCTGCTCTTATCTATTGGGTCCCAAAGTGGTGGTCTACACAGATCATTCAACAATCAAATATCTGATCAAAAAGAAAGATGCCAAACCCAGATTGATCCGTTGGATACTTCTTCTCCAAGAATTCGACGTGGAGATCAGAGACAGGAAAGGAACAGAGAATCAGGTGGAAGATCATCTATCGAGGATCGAGAATGGAGAAACAGCTGACAAAGATCTGTCAATCAAAGAAACTTTTCCAGATGAACAGCTGTTTGCTATGAAACAACAGGAAGTCCATTGGTATGTTGACTATGTCAACTACATTGTGTCAGGAAAATGGCCGTTGGAATGGACAACTCAGCAATGGAAGAAGTTCTTCAAAGAAGTCAATCATTATGTCTGGGATGAACCGTACTTGTTGAAAGGTTGTGCTGATCAATTATTGAGACAATGTGTTCCACAGGAGGAAATCAACAGTGTTTTACAGCACTGTCATTCATCACCATATGGCGGACACTTCAGTGGAAACAAAACTGCAGCCAAAGTCCTACAATTAGGTTTGTTCTGGCCCACACTTTTTAAAGATACTTATCTTTTTGCTTTTCAATATGACAGGTGCCAGAGAATGGGAAATATTTCCAGGAGAAATGAAGGAACGTTGCAAAACATTCTAGAAGTGGAAATATTCGATGTGTGGGGTATTGATTTCATGGGACCCTTTGTTCCATCATTCGGAAACCTGTACATCCTGGTTGCTGTAGACTAAGTCTCCAAATGGGTCGAAGCAATTACACTGCCATCCAATGATTCAAAAGTCGTGATCAAATTCCTGAAAAATAATATTTTCACTCGGTTCGGAATATCTCATGCAATCATCAGTGATGGTGGCTCTCATTTCTGCAACAAATACGTTGATGCACTCCTATCCAAATACGAAGTGACTCACAAGGTTGCCACAGCTTACCATCCACAGTCAAATGGACAGGTTGAGGTTTCAAACAGGGAAATCAAAAGAATCTTAGAAAGAACTGTTGGATCAACAAGGAGGGACTGGTCAACAAAACTAGATGATGCATTATGGGCCTACCGGACAGCTTACAAGACACCCATTGGTATGCCCCATATCGATTGGTGTTTGGGAAAGTGTGCCATCTACCAGTTGATCTTGAGCACAAGGCGTATTGGGCACTGAAGAAGTTGAATTTTGATTCACAAGCTGCATGAGAGAAAAGACTTCACCAACTCAACGAATTGGAGGAATTTCGCCTACATGCTTATGAGAATGCCAAATTGTACAAGGAAAAGACCAAAAAATGGCATGACCGAAAAATAGTGCACAGACAGTTGGAACCAAGGCAGCAGGTGTTGTTGTACAACTCGAGGTTGAAACTTTTCCCTGGAAAGTTGAAATCTAGGTGGTCAGGTCCATTCGTGATCACTCAGGTTTTACCTTATGGAACTGTTGAGTTACTGGATCCTAACACCAACAACACATTCAAAGTTAACAGTCAGCGTGTCAAGCATTACTGGGGAGAATCATTTGAGCGAAAAAAAGAAAGTGTCACACTTTCAGATCCAGCATAACGTTCAGGCAGTCACGTCTAGCTGACGACTTTAAAACTTAGCGCTCGCAGGGAGGCAACCCATGCAATTTTTGTATATATTGTGATTTTATTTGGTGTGTTTAGTTTTTGCAGATTAAGACATTTCAAGATGGAAGAAGCTCTCGCAAATCTTCACAAGCAATTTCCTTCTCTCCTTCAAAAATCTCTGATTAATTTTACAAAGCTCGCTTGGAAAGGATGAGGATACTAACAATTCACGGTGTTCCTAATGACATTCGTTGGGTAATTGAAGCATGGGTCTGATTGGCAGGTGAGTATTCTAACTCTTTTATTTCACATCTGTCTGGTTTTGGAAGAAGCACCTATGCAAAGAAACGTAGCGCTAAGCAAATGGGTATTTGTTACAAATGTGCACGCTGGAATTACAATACTCGTTGTCGTTCTTTAGGAATGGTGTCTGATAATCGCGAAGACAAAATTAAATTCATTAGGGATGGCTTGAGTAAGGAGTCTTTAGATGATATATCTTCGACTCTTGAGACGCATCCCAGTGGATATGTTCACATAGCCTTTCGCAAATTACATACACAATTTCAAAAAGAAAGAAAACTGTTAAGTCTCGGGAATCTGACTCAAAAAGACCTTGTTTGCCAATTTATAAGAAAATTGGATGGGAAGCTTGTCCCTGACGCATAGACGTCAATCAAGCCGCTACTTTTCTTGTAAATATTATATCTCTTTGTCTTTTCCTAATAATTGTAATTTGTTTTGTTGTTTTATTTTCTCCGACAGGATCCAGAACTTTTTGACTATCACGATTTGTTTAACTAATAATTGTCATTTGGCAGGTACTAGTGCTATTATTTTACTCACCCTTTTCAGGTGTTATAAATTCAACTCATCATTACACTTTTGAAGACATCCAGAGTAAAACATGGAAGCCACTTCAAGAAGACGAGTTGAAAACATCTGTGTGTTTTGCGGTAGTAGTGTTAGAACTAAACCACAATACATAGAAGCAGCACAGGAATCGGGTCGAGTCTTAGCTGCAAGAAATATGCACTTAATATATGGCGGAGAAATCTTGGACTCATGGGGATCGTTTCAAAGGCCGTACAGGAAGGAGGCAGTCACGTTTTGGGAATCATTCCAAAACCCTTGGCAGAAGCAAATCTTATTGAACCATCAAACGGAGAGGAACTGATCGTGCCAGGTATGTCTGAACGACTAGTGGAAATGATTAACCGTGGTGATGCTTTTATTGCTTTGCCAGGTGGTTTGGGTACATTGGAGGAAATTTTTATTGTGCTATCTTGGGCGAACCTGAACATACACCAGAAACCAATTGGACTGCTCAATGTTGATGGATTTTATGATTTTCTTTGTGTGTTTCTTGATGATGCTCGGAGAAATGGGTTCGTGTCAAAACCTTTAAAAGAACTCATTTTTACTGCGAGAACTGCTCCGGATCTAATAGACCAACTCATAGCCTATGAACCACGAGTTGACCCTATCCTTTCAAAGATAAATTGGTCCGAGGACGATCGTGGTAAGAGGTGTCGGATTAATCTGGATCTTAACCTTTAATTTCCTGTAGATTTTCAGCTAACCAGGTACGACCTTCTTAACTCTCATTTTACTATTTAAGACATTGGGGACAATGTCTCATTTAGGTTTGGGGGAGGGAATTAGTTGATCAGTACCTTTTTTTTAGTTTGTGTGTTATTTTTATTTTTAGTCCAAAATTTTTCGAAAAATACAAAAAATTGAAAATTTTTCAAAAATTACAAAAATATTTTGTGTTTTTGTGTTTTTATTTTGACTAAAAAGGTGAAATTGGTAAGAGATAGCTGAGTAAGGAGTTTCCACTCCTGAGGCGTATCTCAAATCTATTTCGAAACAAGTTAATTTTTGTTTATTTCCTTTTAAATTATTTAATTTGTGAATTCTCCATAATACTGGCTAAAATGGATCTTCATATGCTCAGTTGGCAGGTATTATCAACATACATGGAAACATACGGACATGAGCTAAAATTGAAAAGTTTGTAATATTCAGTGCTCTAGTTTAATCGGAGGAAGCATCTCAAAAAGTGATGGAGTAAAAAAAAAACTGAGATCCGAGTTATTAAGTTTGTAAGGGTGTTTTAACACCTAGTGCCCTAAAACCAACTGGTTTGGGAGTCACTGGCTACATGGATCAAAGATGCTGCAAAAATATATATATCTGAAGTCTGAGTAATTAAGTCCGTAGGGGTGTCTTAACATCTGGTGCCCTAAAGCCAACTGGTTTGGGAGCCACCGACCCAACACTCGTTACATAGATGGAAGATATTGTATATAAATAAAAAATAGAAAAGACAAATCAAAGAAAAAATCAGAAAAATGAGAAAAATTATTCCATTGCTACAAAAAGGTGTGAAATCTGATAGAACTTTAGGACAAAAATATTACTCTCTTATCAACTGCACTTATGACTGTTGTGGGGAAAAATGAATTGTTTAATATTTTGTTGGCTGTGTATATGGAGAATGGTAAATATAATCGGAGAATTTACTTATTCGGTAATTTAGAATGAAACAAAACAACTATTGACTTGGAGTAGAAGTTTCACCTGATTAGTCACTAACATCTTTATTCTCTTTTCACTTGTCTTTTTGCTTTTGTGTGCATTAGTTTCACTACCTTTTTACTTTTATAAAATGTTTGTGGGTATCATTGCTGTAAACCCTCACGAGACTACAACTCGTCAACTAGGGACACCTAGGGGTTTAAAGGCTTGTTGCATATGCTAAATGCAACTGTGATCCCTACGAAAGTGGCTTATTTATTTATGTTATTTTATTCTGTGTTTTGCTCGAGGACTAGCAAAATGTTAGGTTTGGGGCTGTGATTAATGGTATTTCTATCACTATTTCCCACTCATGTAACCTAATATTTTGTATAGTTTCTTGAGTTTGTGAATATTTTGATGTGTTTTGTGTTATTTTATAGATAAATAAAGTTTCAGGACATTCTGGGGGTGATTCGGACCAATACAGTGAAAATTGGCAAAAAGCGTAAAATTGTAATTTTTGGCGCGTCGCGACGCCCAAACCCTTGGCGTCGCGATGCCTAACGTGCACCAGAGCTGCTAACGTGCACCGGGTCAACGGGTCAGAATTTGAGAAGTTTGACTTTGCTAACGTGCGTCGTGCCACGTGTCACCATCACAGCCGATCTGCTAACGTGCGTCGTGCCATGTGTCATCATCCTACGGTGCCGACAATTACTATTTCCAAGTGTGCCACGTGTCATCCTACGTGTCGCCACATCATCCGGTCAATGAGTCAACTCTGCCACGCGTCTTGCCACGTCATCATCCACGTCAGCAGGGCAAACGAGTCAACATGCCACGTCATCATCAGCCAATCACAGCGTGACACATGTCGCAATCCTACGGTGCCGACAATTGATCTCAGCAGCCTTGCCACATCATCGCCACGTCAGTATAATAATTGAGCTCTTAGCCGCCTCACCACGTGTCGCCTTATCTTCTTATCCGAATTGCCACGTGTCAAAGCCTTAGCAAGCCACGTCGACAGAAGCTGGCGTAGCGACGCCAAAGGCCTTGGCGTCGCGACGCGGGAAGCCTACCGGGGTCTATAAATTGAGCTCGAGATTTCAGTTTTAGATGCACCACTCTCTCTCATCTCTTTGATGTAAAGAAGAAGTTTCTCTCTCTAGTTTCTTTTAATTTTTAGTTTTTAGTTTTGTAAATAATTTTAATTACGTTCTGTAATAATAGTAATTTACTTCTTACTTTTTACAGTTTTTACTATTCACCATGAGGAGGTAACTTCCCCAGCTAGGGTGAAAGGTAATTCTTTTTCTATTTCTATTTAGATTAATCTCCCTTAAAAATAATATATTCACTATTTAAAATTTGACTTAAAAAGGATACCGCTATATTGATCGGTTGATAATTTAATTTTAATCTGGTTTAAACCTGACTAAACAAGGATACCGCCAGATTGGTCGGTTGGTAATTTAATTTTGGTTCCGCCTTTATGGCTGGTTTATGGACAAATATTACCGCCTTAATGGCTGGTAAGACTTAATTTGACTTAATCAAGATACCGCCATATTGGTCGGTTGGTAATATTATCACAAGTTTATATATTATTTTATGGGAGATATCTAAATTAGTAGTAGTAAAAGTAATTCCTTCTACCTTAGCATTTTATTTATTGTAATTTACTTTTCAGTATTACTTTACCGCATTTTTACTTTATGTCTTTTATTTTCAAGTTTTTACTAGCCTTAGTTATGTGTTGTAACTAAATTAGTTATCCGGGGTTGTGATGACTTTTAATAACACCGGTTTATAAGGGGTTAAATTAAAGTTTGTGTAATATAAAGATTTATTTATTGAGTCTTAATCTTAATGTTTTTTATTAACTGGCCATTAATAAAATTGATCTGGTAAACTTAAAATGAACTAGACATAAGGATTTTAAGTTTAAGACCTTAGAAAATGGCCCACGATCTTCCTTGAGGATAGATAACCCTTTAATAGATTTCCTTACAGGATAGATACCCTTTAATAGATTTCCTTAATCTTAATGTTTTTTATTAACTGGCCATTAATAAAATTGATCTGGTAAACTTAAAATGAACTAGACATAAGGATTTTAAGTTTAAGACCTTAGACTCAATAGCCCACGATCTTCCTGAGGATAGATAACCCTTTAATAGATTTCCTTACAGGATAGGAATATACCTGTCGGGCGGGGGTAGCCTTAATTGGAACTTAATCTTAATGAATCTAGGTAATTTGGTTGACATAGACATATGGTTCAATTGGATTATACTAGGTATTTGTAATTGACCATCGAAAGAGGCTTTTATATAATTTAGTGTTCCAGGTTAATAAATCAATATATTACCCAACTTTAAGTTAACCACTTCATCTTTAAAATGATATTAAAAGAAATCACAACCCTAGATAGTTTTTAATATTGAATTTTCTTAAAACCTACTTTCGACAATTTTATTTACTTGCTTTTAAATTTAGAATCGTCACAATTTCAAATCAATCAATCAACCTGTTAGATACTAGTAATCATTTGACCTCATAAAATTAATAGCTTAGGTATTAAGTCCACGTGGGATCGATACTTTTTATACTACTTGAACGATACGTACGCTTGCGTTATACGTGTGTGTTTACGCCGGTCACATGGGACATTGAAACTGGCAGGATCTTTCAACTTTGGGGGAAGTTTCCTCTGAATGATTACACTCCGTTCTTCTGTCAATACTACTGTCTCGTAATCTCCCAATCTCCCCTTTCGTGAAAGAATATCTTTCATGAATTTGACATAGCTGGGAATTTCTTCCAACGCTTCTGCGAATGGAATGTTGATGTGCAACTTTTTTAACACCTCCAATAATCGAGCAAACTGCTTGTCTAGTTTGTTTTTCTGGAGACGATGTGGAAAAGGTGGAGGTGGAGTGAATTTTCCTTGATCTTTTTAATTTGCTTCTTTTTCCTCCATCTGTGGAATTGCATCTTTAAGAACCTCTTCAATGGTTGCCTTGATTCCAACATCTTTGTTGATTTCAGTACCACTTTTCAAAGTAATGGCTTGGCATTGCTCCTTCCCTCGGTTCCTTGGATTTGGTTATGTGTTGCTAGGAAGGTTCCCTGGCAGTCTGTAACTCTGAGCATTGGCCAGTTGTCCAATTTGATTTTCCAGTGCTTTGATGGAAGCAGATTGGCTTTGAAAAATAGCATAATATGCTGCTTGTTGCTTTTTAAACATCTCTGTAATCCATTCTTTCATTTCTTGTTCTTTTTCAAACTCCTGGCTTTTGTTTTGCTGTTGAAATCCAGGTGGTGGATTGTTATTTTGCCCTGAATTATTGCTCCATGAAAAATTGGGATGATTCCTCCACTCTGGATTGTAGGTGTTGGAATATGGATTGTTCCCCTGCCTGCTGAAATTGTTGACATAGTTCACCGTTTCTTCATGTTGGTTTGGCTCTGGTACTCCTCCATATGGTGAACTTGTGGCTCAGGCAATGTTTACAACTTGCGTGCTAAGTTTTTCCAGGCTTTTTCACATTTGCTCCAACTCAGTATTCACTGCCGAGTTAGCTCCAACTTCATAAATTCCTGCAATTCGTTGAATCATACTCCTTTATGTTGGCCACAATGAATTGTTGTTAGCCATTTCTTCGATTAAGTCTCAGGCTTGATCTTCTCCTTTTTCCATCAAAGCTCCTCCAGCAGCAGAATCAATTGTGGTTCTCATCAATCCAGAAAGTCCATTATAGAAAGTTTGGACTTGAAGCCATTTTTGAATCTCATGGTGAGGACATTTCCGGAGCAAATCTTGATACCTTTCCCAAGCTTCGTAGAGAGTTTCCAAGTCAAGTTGTACAAATGTTGTGATGTCATTTCTTAATTTTGATGTTCTGGCTGGTGGAAAGTACTTTGCAAGGAATTTGGTGGCTAGAGTGTTCCAAGTTGTGATGGAACCTGCTGGTAGTGAATGTAGCCAAGCTTTTGCTCTGTCTTTAAAGGAATATGGAAAAACTCGCAGTCTCATTACTTCTTATGATGCTCTGTTGTAATTAAAAGTGCCGTAAACTTCCAAGAAGTTACTGATGTGGGCATTAGGATCTTCAGTTGCATTCCCCCCAAACTGTACTGACTGCTGAATCATCTGAATGCATGTTTTGATGTTACACCCATTTGCTGGTCAGAGAGGAAGTACAATACAGGAAATGAGGCTGTCCACCACTGGAATGGTTCTGTCTCGAATGGGAATTGGTGGTGAACCTTCTAAAGGTTCAGGTTCCATGTTAACGATTGCTTCTTGGCCTTCTCGCCTTTCCTTTCTCAACTGTCTGATGGTTCTTTCAATCTCTGGGTCAAGCGGTCGAAGTTCAAAGCTTCTGGTTCATCTCATTTAGTGTCTGAGAACCTGAAACACAAGAAAACAAAAAAAATAACTAAAAATAAATTAGATACAAGTAAAGTGTCCAACCCTAAAACTAATAATGAAAGATAAATAAGTCTCCGACAACGGCACCAAAAACTTGACCAGCGTAATCACACGCGTATAACGCAAGCACACGTATCGTTCAAGTAGTATAAAAGTATCGATCCCACGAGGACTTAAAACTTTTTGTTATCAATTTATGAAGTTAATTGTTTACAAGTATCTAATAGATTGATTGTTTGATTGGGTGGTGACTTTAAAACTTAAAACAAGTAAATAAAATTACTTGAAAGTAGATTGAAGAAAATTAAAATTTATAAAACTATCCGGGGTTGTGAATCCTTCCAATATCTTTTTAAAAGATGAAGTATTTTTAAGTTTGTGTAATATATTGGTTTATTAACCTGGAACACGAAATTATGTAAAAGCCTCTTCCGATGGTCAAATAAAAATATCCAGTATAACCCAATTAATCATATTCCTATGTTAACCAAGTTATCTGAATTCATTAAGATTAAGTTTCAATTATGGCTACCCCCACCCGAAAGGTATATTCCTATCCTGTAAGGAAATCTATTAAAGGGTTATCTATCCTCAAGGAAGATCGTGGGCTATTGAGTCTAAGGTCTTTAACCTAAAATCTCTTTTCCAAGTTCATTTTAAGTTTACCAGTTCAATTTTATTAATGGTCAGTAATAAAAAGCATTAAGATTAAGGCTCAATAAATAAACCTTTATATTACCCAAACTGTAATTTAACCCCTTATAAACCGGTGATATTGGATTTCATCACAACCCCAGATAACTAGCTTAGTTACGACACATATTTACGGGTAGTAAAAACTTAAATAAAAGAAAATACATAAAGTAAATGCTGGAAATTAAATTACTGGAAATAAATGCTGGAAATTAAATTACTGGAAAGTAAATGCTGGAAATTAAATTACTGGAAAGTAAATGCTGAAAGTAAATAAAGTAAAAGTACAATAAAGAAAATGCTGAGGTAAAAGGATCCACTTTTATTACTACTATTTTAGATATCTCCCTAATATATAATATTTAACTTTGCGTGATAATTACCAACCACCCATATAGGCGGTATCCTGATTAAGTCAAATTAATAATTAATTACCAACCGACCAACCAGGCGGTATCCATGCTTAGTCAGGTTAAAACCAATTTATAATTAATTACCAACCGACCAATATGGCGGTATCCTCGATAAGTCAGATTTTAAATAGTTATTATATTATAATTTAGGGAGATTAATCTAAATAGAAATAATAAAAGCTTTACATTTTTACCCCAGCAAAGGGAATTACCTCCTTATTGTTTGAAAAGTAAAAACTGAAAAAGTAAATAAATGAAAGTACTGTGCGTAAAAGTAAATTGCGGAAAGTAAAAACTGAAAAATAAAGAAAAGAAAGTGTGAAAGCGTAAATTAATTACTGAAAGCTGTAAATAAACAAACAAGATACAATCTTCTTAGTTATTCTTAGTATGAATTTACAAATGAAATGGCTTGGTATTTGTAGGCAAAATTTTACCTCCATCAAATCATCCACCAAATCCATTATTAATTGCTCCACTAATTTATCCACCAAATCCATTATTAATTGCTATCATGTTTGGTGGGAGTTTGACTATTTTTATTATTATTTTTTTTTTTTTGAAAATGACTTTAATAATTATGCATAACACACTTCTGGATGTTTAATCAATTTCGGTCATGAATCTTCAGAATTTGAAATTATTTTGTTCTTCAAAGTTGTAGATCTTTGAGTCTTCTTAAATTTGGAATTGAATCAGCTCAATCTGATATCGGAATAAAAATTTATGCCCAAAATACGACAGTTGCGCAAAACTGAAATTTCCGAAACTGCACTTCGTTAGAACGCCCTTTCAAGTTTCCAATCTCCAAAATTAATATGTCAAGTCCAATTTTTGCCCTTATTTGACCCACATTTCGTCCTAAATGATTTCATTGAGTCCCAATATTATTTTATCTGCAAAATAAACTAAAACACATCAAAACGTTCATCAAACCCGAGAAACTAAACAAAATATTAAGTAAAAGGGGCGGTAAATATTGATATATTTTCCGCTCATCATAGTGTCATTAATGAAAAGATAAACATTAAGAAAATATTCGGTTAACAAAATAATTTAGAAAAGTGCTTTATAGTTTTTTATCACATAAGCATTAGATGCTTATTCCGTATGGTAAATGATGGTCTGATACGAGTTCACATTACATATCCTTGACCATTTAATGAATATTGTATTCAAAATATTATTAAATCTCATTTAACCAATGATCGTCATTAGACCATAAGATTTATTAAACTAATACATTGGATGTATGTAGTTTAATAAATTAGAAATTACCTTAGATAGTTTTCTTTACTCCGTAACTTGGTTAATGAATTGTCATGACTTAGTTGCATGTTTCTATTAGAGAACATGTTGAACATTTTGAATGGTTCGAGAACTATCAATATGTTTCTGATGAAACGCAGATAAAATATTTTGAATGGTTCAAAGTTATTCTATTTGTAATGTTGAAAACTATAACTTTAAAAATTCATCGTGAGTCTTTAAATTGTTCAAAGATGTTTGATATGATCAAACATATAAATTTATGGCAATTTGTTCTAAAGTTATTTAATGAATTTGATTCTTACTCAATATTAAACTTCCACGATTCCATCTTGATGGAATTGGTCAGTGAGAGTAATTGAATCTTATATGATTTAATTCGATGATATTGAGTGTTACCGAATTAGTTTTCAATATTCTTGGGGTTATGCTCCAGTAATACTAATTCATCTCTTTAATTAAGGTTCCATTCGTTCCTACTGTTACGTATAAGATATGTATAGTAGAAAATTCGAATTTTGAAAAGTTTGAGATTTGAATATTTCTTTTGTATAATGGTTATATAATTGAAAGCACTTGCGCCTCGGAGATACAAGTAAAGTTTATCATTTATTCTATTTGATTAAATATTTTTTCTACGATCCCGAGTAATAAAATTATTTTATTACTTGGTGTGTAACATCAGATGTTGACGATTATAGAAAAGAGTTAACTTAATGAAGTCAAATGTGAGAATGATAAACTGTAATGGATCTACGTAATTAATAAGATGAAAAAGACCCTTTGACAACTTCCGTATAAGTCACATAGGATGTCAGAATCATTTGCGAAGTATTTGCTACTTAATGATTCTGCTATTTTCTTATTGAAGAAAATCATACTATAACTTATAGTGGGAGCGATATTTGATATCGATTTCAGAAGTTAGCATTGAATCATAGATCTAAAATTGTTCATAGCTTACTACGATCAAGTTTTTAAACTTGATTGAGCTTTCGTTATGAATAGTTCATAGAATGTGCAAATTGTTTGCGCAGCAAAAGCAAAGTGAGCTCGACAAAGGTTTGACCTTTATACTATGACAGTGAGAAAGGTTTTACTCAGTAGTCTATTGTAGACTCTGAGAAAACTTGTCTCTAGTCGCACTAATTGAACAATTAAAAATATGTTGGTTAATGTTGATATTAAACTATGTATTTTGGCTAAAGAATACAAAGTGGCGTTCTTGAGTGATTTCTTCAAATGAGAGATCCGTCGTGATTTCTTTGTTTGAAGAATTCATTCTAGAATGGCCCTAGAGTTTGTATTCTGCTAAGATCACAATTTGATATACTGGCTTATAGAGCCTATTGTAGACTCAGATAAGCTTTCCGGAAATCTGTGTTCTCTATTTTTGATATCAATCAGATTGTCTGGTTTTATCGAAGTATAGAGAATACATATTTGACAGTAGGGTCAGTGGGAGCGTACAATTTTCTTTTTAGTGTATATATCCTAAGTTTTCTTTTCTCTGTAATAGCAATGGGAGTAGTCTCTATTATATTTGATATAAAGTTTCATATATGATATAAAACTAAGAGACTTGTGAGAAACTCTCATTAGTAGCATATTAGATATGATCTAATAAAGGACACAGTAAGACTATTTGTATGACAGTTAGTATAACTATTTGACAGTTAACGTGTCTTTTATATATATAGTAGTTAACGTGTCTTTTATATATATAGTATTCATTTTTCGTTAAGGATGATTCCTTTTTCGAAAGAGAGATTGATTGGAATTTCTAGTCAATCTTATGCATCATAAGATGATGACGTAATGAATATTATATTATGTGCGATTAAAGATATCAATTTAATCATAATTGTTACGAGTCAATTTGATATGCTGCAGACCATACGATGGATCATGAAACATGTTCTTTATGATCTTTGAGATATTAAGAACAAGTTTCTTATTCCTGGAGAATTTAGTCTGCAACCATAAGGTCAGATTAGTTTTGAGCCTAATTATGATGTTAGATTGTCTATGTCATATAAGTCAGAAAAGATGCAGTGGGAGTGTCACCGTTGATTCTACTAAACTAGTGGAATTAGTTGCAACTTGTGAAGTATTGACTTATGAAGTTGCATAGTGACCCTATCGATTAGAAGTGTTGATATTAGTTTAGTGCTTGCAGTTGTCTCATAGTATTTGGATTTGATCTCTAAATACTTAGACAACTCAGCATCTATAGCACAGAACTTATATAGCGTCTGAGTCATATTGATGTAGAATTTGGATTCTACAAAGTATGAATGATGCTGGCTAAGGAAAACGGTAAGGTATGTTATATAGACTCGATTTGTTAAGCAGACTTACTTGTTTGTGTTGGGTTCTCTAAGAACATGCCTAGGATCAATTAAGCATAAAACATGTGAATACTCGAAGTAAGATTGCGGAAAAATACTTACAACGATCGGTTATATGGATGCGTAGACACCAAAAATTTGCTCCAAGTGAGAAGTGCTCCAAGCTCTCCTTTGATTTGTATGGTTGAGCTCCAAGCTTTGAATCTTGAATTCCAAACTCAAGGGATTGTTTCTCTAACACCTTTGTTGAATCTTTAAGTGCTAGCTAAGGAAGAAAATTACAACAAAAATCTTCCCTTGGTTCTTTGTGGTTCTCGGCAAAGTGAGAATAGAGAGAGGGAGAGAGGCTTTCACGGTGAAAAGAGAAGAAAAATAGAGTGAAGTGTGTTAAGTTAATTGATTTTCCAAAATCAAAAGTCATATACCAAATCCAAGATTTGGTAAAGGTCACTAAATCTTTTAAAATAATAAGGAATTGTATAATTCAAGCCATCACTAACTAACAACTTCCATCATTTAAAAGTGATGAGATTGACTTGTGATGTGACTTGATGTGGGCCCCACTTTAATTCAAAATCTGAGTGGGCCCGCAAAACACATTCCGGGCTCGGGTTCCTTAATTTCGAATTAACGAATTTTCCGTTGCGACTTAATTAAATCAAATTTAATTAATAATAATGTCTTGCAAAATTATTACGAAAGTCATTCACGAATTAATTCTAAATTAATTCATTTGCCCGAATTAAAATCTAATTTTAATTCCACTTAGAAATCTAATTTCATTTAATATATCGAATATATTATTTTAATCGATTAATTCCAAATTAATCGTTCTCTCTCTTCTGATCGAATTTTATCCCAGATTAATTATGTTCGAGTCATACATCATCGGTGAATCTTCAGGAAGCGACCCATGAGATCCCTGGATATGTTGGCAGTAAATCCGGTCGTCGGACTATCCGAATACGTGTGTACCTCGTACCACGTTCTTACCAATTTACAAGACATGGTTGGCTTCTAGAAAAGCGTCGTGCCTACCCAATTCTCCAGAAATATTCTTTTAAGGAATATATAATCTTTGTCAGGCGTAGTATACGTAGTATTGTGTATTGCGATCCAGTATCGGATGTCACATACAAGGCCTGGGGCTGGAATAGTGTCTGCCCCGTACGAAGCATATATCGGATCACTAGCAACTAGTCTATTTAATCGGATAATCATGACCTTGTCATATTATCCCGATAGTTGCAACATAATATAGTACCAGTTCTGTATCCTTGTGTGATCATCATCTCCATATAACTGAAGTGATACTTCCATCTTGACATCACACCCAATACACTACGATTCTCAATAAACCCAGAAGGGCGTACACAAAACCTGTTAAAAACCTGGACGACCAAAACGAAAGCGTACTGATTGTCGCAAGTATTAGCGATGCAAGTCTCAGATTAAGACCAAATACACCTACCCTGATTCGGATTCCCATAGACACATAGTCATACTACCATTGGGATTCTGATGGGTCTATCCAGAGTGAAGTTGTTCCCGTACCATCGGTAAACAGAACCTTCTATTACACTTGCATGAGTATCCAATTCCCAAATATATGAGAACTATGATGTTACGCTTCCATAACGCGCACAAGTGTAATACTAGTCTATTTCGCAGTATCAATGTCCAGTCTCGATAATACTATGACTAGGGATATTTAATGATTAAATCTTTAGTGGATTGATACGGTCTCATATCTTATAATCCGGAACTAATCATAAGGACTTTTATCATTTATATATTTAAGTAATCTAATTATAAAATGATAAAATAGCAATTTCCATTGTCACATAGTTAATTTGTACAAAAACCACAATGTCTTTTACAAATAGTGATGCCATGGGTCATAATTGTCCAACAATCTTCCACTTGCCCTATAGCCAATCACTCAATTATCTAACACCTGAACTATGTACATGTCGCTCAAACTTTTGCTGAGAAATAGCTTTCGTCAGCGGATCTGCAATGTTGTCATCTGATGTGACCTTCTCGATCTTCACATCGCCACGATGTATGATCTCACGAATCAGATGGAAACGTCAAAGAACATGCTTGGATCGTTGATGAGACCGTGGTTCATTTGCCTGTGCTATAGCCCCGTTATTGTCACAATACAATGGAACAGGCTCAGCTACTAACGGAACTGACCGGCATAAACACACACGTATAACGCAAGCGCACGTATCGTTCAAGTAGTATAAAAATATCAATCCCACGAGGACTTAATTCCTACTGTTGTTATTAATTGTTGAATCTATTTATTTACAAATATCTAATTAAATAGATAATAGAATGATTGTTTGATTGGTTGAATTAGGGGTGTTCGCGGTGCGGTTTTAGGCGGTTTTTTTATTTTTTTGTTCAAACCGCGCGGGTTGCGGTTTAGGAAATTAAAAACCGAAATTGCAAATATCCTACATTAAACCGCGGCGGTTCGGTTCGGCGGTTTAACGGTTTGAGAGGTGCGGGTTGGCGGTTTATGTTTTAGAATCAGATTGTTGAGAAGTGCTATTAAAACTTAAAAGTATAAACTAAAATATATAGATTAAACAAGCACCTTACTGTAAATCTGTGAAGTTCTGAATGTAACAGTCTCGTATATTGAGTAAGGTATTTCTTTTTCATTCATTTACATTGATAAATTAGATAATATACAATTATACATAGTCAAATTACACTCCCAATTGAGCTAGCAGTCACCTTTTCAACCAGCTGAGCTACTAATAGCAGTTGCAACAGCAGCCATAGCTAAGAATTTCATCAAGAAATGCTCAGCTTCTGTTCATCAAAGCTATGTTGTTATGTGTGAACAATTAAACAACCACCTTACTGTAAACATACACCTTACTGTAAGAGCTGAACAATAAACAATTAAACACTCACATTAAACAATTAAACAAACACCTTATCACAACATTAAACCTCACATTAAACAATTGAACAATAAAGTTTCATCACATTAAAGTATTAAACATTAAACACTGAGAAATGCATTACGCCATTACCTTCTAATCTCTATTTGTTAATCTATCAATTTTCTGATCTTTTTATCTTACAAGAAGACTGCTGAGAAAGAAGAATCTTCAAAAGGAATAAAAAACAAAACTTTTTTCTTGAATGGATTTGTTGTAACCACTAACCAGCAACACAAGCATACATCACAGGAAGTCAGGAACAACAAAGGCGATAGAAAATATAGTAGCCATAGATTTATTCGGTTTCAGTTTTCACTATATATTCCTAAAGTAAAATCCCTTATTGCAATGTATTCGGTTTCACTATATTGTTTATTATTTCAAATGCTCTATTTAAACAACTAATTAACAAGTCCTACTCCCAGGCTCCTTGCATGCTGATTGTTAAGGCAAGATCTTGAAAATAAGACAAAGAAATAAATAATAATATCAATTTAATCTAATAGAGCACAGCTGAAACACAAAAGGATCATTGCTTACTGTTATTTCAGAGTTACAGAGGAGAGAGTCGAGAGATCGAATGACCGAATACCGATAGTGGAGAGCAAAAATTGAAGACTTCGAAGGTTGATACTTGATAATTGATATGATGCACTGAAGATTTGAGAGAAAATGATAGAGGAAGTTGGCGTGGCGCAGGAGATGAGATGAGATGAGATTCAGATTTGAGAGAAAAGGGCAAAAGGCTGCGCAGGAGATGAAAAAGGGAATGGAGAGAAGAGAACCCTAAATTTCGCAGTATATATTACTTACTTACCAGATTCGCGGGTCGGGTTGAACCCGATTTTTAATATTAAAAACCATAACCCGAACCGCAAATTGCGGTTCAGGATATTTTGACCCGCGAAATAGAAATACTCTCTTATAAACTGCGGGTCGGGCTGCGGGTCGGTTCGGGTCGGGTCGGTTTGCGGTTTGACCCGACCCTGTGTTCACCCCTAGGTTGAATGTGGTTTTCCTTAATTAAAATAAATAAAATAAACAAAAGAAAATACTAAGGAACATAACAAAAGACTCAAAGATGTAGGGTTGTGAATCTTTCTAATATCTTTTAAAAGATGAAGTGATTATTTTATGTTTGTGTAATAAATTGGTTTACTAACCTGGAACACGAAATTATGCGAAAGCCTCTGTCGATGTTCAGACGCAAATACCCAGTTTAACCCAATTGAACCATATGTCTATGTCAACCAAATTACCTGGATTCATTAAGTTTAAGTTCCAATTATGGCTACCCCCGCCCAACAGGTATATGTCTATCCTGTAAGGAAATCTATTAAAGGGTTATCTATCCTCAAGGAAGATCGTGGGCTATTAAGTCTAAGGCTGAAACCTAAAATTCCTTTGTCAAGTTTATTTTATATTTACCACATCAATCTTATTTTGTGATCAGACAACAAGAAGCATTAAGCTTAAGACTAAATAAGTAAACCTTTAAATTACCCATACTATAAAATAACCCCTTATAAATCGGTGATATTGGATTTCATCACAACCCCAGATAACTGGCTTAGTTACGACACATATTTACGGGTAGTAAAACCTTAAATAAAATAAAAGACATAAAGTAAAATGCTGAAAAGTAAATTTCAGAAAAGTAAATGACTGAAAGTAAATGCTGAAATTAAATACTGAAAATTAAATGCTGAAAAGTAAATGCTGAAAGTAAATTACTGAAAAGTAAATGCTCAAAGTAAATTGCTGAAAGTAAATTGCTGAAAAGTAAATGATGAAAGTAAATTGCTGAAAAGTAAATGCTGAAAGTAAATTGCTGAAAGTAAATTACTGAAAAGTAAATGCTGAAAGTAAATTGCTGAAAAGTAAATGAAGTAAAAGTATAATAAACGAAAATGCTGAGGTAAAAGGATCCACTTTTATTACTTCTATTTTAGATATCTCCCTAATATAATATATTAACTTTACATGATAATTATCAACCAGCCATATAGGCGGTATCCAGATTAAGTCAAATTAATAATTAATTACCAACCGACCAATCAAGCGGTATCCAGTTTAGTCAGGTTAAAACCAATTTAAATAATTACCAACCGACCAATATGGCGGTATCCTCGTTAAGTCAGGTTTTAACTAGTTTATATATTATAATTAAGGGAGATTAATCTAAATATTAGTAATAAAAGTTTTACCTTTTACCCCAAGAAAGGGGAGTTACCTCCTCATTACTGAAAAGTAAAAACTGAAAATTAAAGAAAGAAAAGTATTGTGCGTAAAAGTAAATTGCGGAAAGTAAAAACTGAAAAGTAAAGAAAAGAAAGTGCGAAAGCGGAAATTAATTACTGAAAGCTGTAAATAAACAAACAAGATACAATCTTCTTAGTATTCTTAAGGAATTCCTTAGAATAAAGTATGAATTTACAAATGAAATGACTTGGTATTTATAGGCAAAATTTTGCCTCCATCAAATCATCCACCAATTCCATTATTAATTGCTCCACTAATTACTCCACCAAATCCATTATTAATTGCTCCACTAATTGCTTATCATGTTTGGTGGTGATTTGATAATTTTTATTATTTATTTTTTAATTTATTTTTTTGCTTTGAAAATGACTTTATATTACAGACAACACACTTCTGGATGGTTCATCAATTGCGGGCATCAAATCTTCAGAATTCGAAATTATTTTGTCTTTCAAAGTTGTAGATATTTGAGTCTTCTTTAATCTGGAACTTGAATCAACTCAATCCGATATATGAGTAAAATATTATGCCCAAAATACAACAGATGCGTAAAATTAGAATTTCCAAAACTGCACTTCGGTAAAACTCCATTTCAAGTTTCCAATCTCCAAAATTAATATGTCAAGTCCAATTTTTGCCCTTATTTGACCCATTTCGTCCTAAATGATTTCATTGTGTCCCAATATTATTTTATCTGCAAAATAAACTAAAACACATCAAAATGTTCATCAAACCCGAGAAACTAAACAAAATATTAAGTAAAAGTGGTGGTAAATATTGATATATTTTCCGCTCATCGGGAACTACTCCCAATCCAATTAGGAATTTACGGATCCAAACTGCCTCAGCTTCAGCGATGTATTCCGCTTCTATTGTTGAATCGGAAATAGTCTCTTGCTTGGAAGATTTCCAGTTTACTGCTCCGTTGTTCAAATAAAATATGTACCCGGATTGTGACTTACAGCCGTCTTTATCGGTTTGGAAACTTGCATCGGTAAACCTAGTTACCTCAAGTTCTCCATCTCCATAGATTAAGAACGCATCCCTAGTTCGTCTAAGATACTTAAGGATGTTCTTAACCGCCATCCAGTGACCATCACCTGGATCAGCCTGATAGCGACTACACATGCTCAAAGCATATGAGACATCAGGTCGCGTACATATCATGGCATACATAATCGATCCGAATACAGAAGTGAATGGGATCCGACTCATATTGTCTCTCTCATCTTGAGTTTTAGGACACATGTCATTAGATAGAGTGACGCCAGGTGACACTGGCAACAATCCCCTCTTAGACTGTTCCATGTTGAATCTCTTCAACACTTTGTCAATATATGTGCTCTGGGAGAGTCCAAGCAGCTTTCTAGATCTATCCCGGTAGATCTTTATTCCCAGAATAAAGGCTGCTTCTCTCAGATCTTTCATGGAGAATTTTAATGAATGCCAAGCTTTCACCGATTGTAGCATGGGAATGTCATTGCCAATAAGCAATACATCATCAACGTAAAGGACAATGAATGTTAGTGCACTCCTACTAACCTTCTTATATACAAAAGGATCATCCTCATTTTGAACGAAATCATATTCTTTTATGATCTCATCAAAATGTTAGTTCCAAGAACGCGATGTTTGCTTCAATCCATAAATGGATCGATTTAACTTGTAAACCTTGTCTGCATGTTTTGGTACGACAAAACTGTCAGGCTGTTGCATATAAACATCCTCCAAAAGTTTTACGTTAAGGAAAGCGGTTTTGACGTCCATCTTCCATATTTCAAAATCGAAATATACAGCAATAGCAAGTATTATCTGAATGGATTTAATCATGGCAACAGGTGAAAAAGTTTCGTCGTAATCGACATCATGTCGTTGACGATAACCTTTCGCTACAAGCCTAGCTTTGTACGTCTGTATGCTTCCATCCATGTCGGTCTTCTTCTTGAAGACCCATTTGCAACTAATAGGCTTTACGCCTTCTGGTGCATCAACCAGTGTCCAAACTTGGTTGGTGTACATGGAATCCATTTCGAATTTCATGGCATCTTGCCATAAACCGGAGTCGATACCTTGTATCTCTTCCTTATACGTAGATGGTTCGTCTTCCTCAATAAGATTAATATCCACATGAGGTGATATCAGAAACCCATATCTCTTAGGTTGTTTTATGACTCTCTCTGACCTACGCAGTTCTTGTGTATTCGAAGCTTGTGGTACAGTCTCGTCCCTGATGAACTGTTCATGTTCCGTTAAGGGTTTTGTGCCAGGAACAGTATCACTCCGATTTTCATTGAGTTCTAATTTCCTCCCACTAACCACTACATTTAGGAATTCCTTTTCGAGGAAAACCGCATGTAGAGCAACAAATACTTTATTCTCTTGTGGGTTGTAGAAGTAATATCCTTTGGTTTCCCTATGATAACCTACAAATAAACATTTATCCGATTTGGGTTCTAGTTTGGTACCATCCAAACGTTTAACATATGCCCAGCATCCTCAAATCTTCAGGAATGAGAAACCTGGTTTCTTTCCTGTCCATATTTCATATGGAGTCTGTTGAACAGACTTTGACGGAACCTTATTCAAAATAAGTATTGTACTGTTCAATGCATATCCCCAGAAGGAAATTGGTAGCTCTGTGCGACTCATCATGGACCTTACCATGTCCAACAAAGTTCGGTTTCTCCATTCAGACACACCGTTTAATTGAGGTGTTCCGAGAGGAGTCCACTGTGAAAGAATACCATATTCTTTCAAGTAATCAAGAAACTCATTGCTTAAGTATTCTCCACCACAGTCCGACCGTAAGTGTTTTAATACTTTTACCGGTTTATTTTTCTACTTCGTGTAGAAACTATTTGAATTTCTCAAAGGTTTCAGACTTGTGTCTCATAAGATACATATAACCATAACGCGATGCATCATCCAAAAAGGTTACGAAGTATTCATATCCACCTCTAGCCTGGCTAGACATGGGCCCGCATACATCCATATAAACGAGGGCTAACAGTTCGGTGACACGTGCACCTTTACTGCTAAAAGGTGTTTTAGGCATTTTGCCGAATAAACAAGATTCGCAGACGTCATATGAATTTGGATCAAATTCGTCCAAGTACCCACTCTTCGAAAGTGTGGATATGAGTCTTGTTAATGTGTCCCAGATGATAATGCCACATATAAGTTTCATCTTTGTTACTTAATTTAAGCCTTTTGTTTGTTACATTATATGTTTGAGATTGATTTATATTCAAAATAAAGACCATTATTCACATCAGCACTACATATCTCAATATCATTTTTATACACAAAACACCCAGTGTTTCTGAATATAAAAGTATGCCCACATTAGGCTAATAAAGATACATAAATAATATTCATAGTCAAACTAGGTACATAATAACAGTCTGATAGATTTAGTACATGCCCCTAGGGCAGTTCCAAAATATAGGTCCCTACAGCCAAAACAGCGACTCTGGTCCCGTTTCCAAGTCGTAGATCAATCTCCCCTAAGGCCAGTCTCGTGCTAATCTGCAGATCCTGCACATCAGTACATATATGAGTGCCACAACCAGAATCAAAAATCCAATTTTTAAAACTAGAAGTAGACATGTTTATTTCTATAACAAACATACATGAAGCTGGTGCATTGCCCGCTTTGATTTCCTTCATGTGAGCCTTGTACTCACGGCAGTCACGCTTCCAGTGACCCCGTTTGCCACACTGTAGGCAGACATCTTGGGATTTATCCTTAGTCTTCCCATAAGACTTTAATGATTTGGCTTTGCCCTTCTTCTTCTTCTTCTTCTTCTTCTTCTTCTTCTTTACACCTCCAGTAGCCTTTGGCCAAGCCTTGACAGACTGAGATGTTGAAGCGAAGTGCGCCTCACACTTTTTGCCCTTCAATAGCTCTTTTTCTGCTTCACGCAGCATTGCCATCAACTCTTCAAGAGTATGGTCTTGGTTCGTCATATTATAGTTCATGATGAACACGCTTCAGCTGTCAGGAAGAGACTGTAAGATCAAATCTATAGAAGTCTCAGCCTCAAAGGTTATGCCTAGCTGACCCAGATGTTTGATGTCAGCAATCATCTGCGACACATGGTGCTTGACAGATGTACCCTCTGACATTCGAGAGCGAAAGAGCTTCTTTTGCAATTCATACATTTGCGATCTAATATTATATCGATGAAGGTCCTTCAATTTTTCCATCATAGTATAGGGATCCAATCCCTTGTTCTGGAGACAAAATTGAGGGGTCATTGCAGCGAGCATGACGGATTGAGCAGTTGAGTTGTCATCGCTATGAGTCTTCCAAAGCTCAAACTCAAGCGGCTGGTCAATTCCGGGCTTAGGCCCGAGAGGTCTCTCTATCGTATAGAGCATCTTCTCGGCCCCCAGGACAATCCTGAGGTTCATATCTTAGTCAGGAAAATTCGCACCATTAAAGACATTTTCGCCCATGATAGTGTCCCTAACGTTGATCTTTCCCGCCATCTTAATTGCAATAGTCTAACTATTCAATTAACGATTTTCGGGTACAGTCCAACTGTTACAATAAAATAATAAAATATTAGTCCATCTAATAAATATATAAAATGATGAAATAATTTGAAAGCGCGTATTGGCAAGTATTTGAACGAAATTGCAAATTCAATACTAGTCTCTCCCACTATTTTCGACGAGCCTATAACCCTCTGTTGAGTACTCGGGAAACCTAATTTCCTAGTGGGCTAGGATCCCGTTAAATAACACACAACCTTGATTTTGGCCAACAAGCTGTATGATATTTAACTAGGTAGATCTCTAGTATCAATTGGATCTCATCCAATTCCTAGATCCGGTAGGTGGACCTCCAAGTCCGAAACATATATACAATATATATCCCAATATATCCAATATATTTTCCTAACCTTTTCCTCTGAATCAACTAAGCCTTGGCTTTGGCTCAACAAGCTTAATGATTCCAGTTAAGCGGGACCCATTAAGAGTGGGAAAGCTTCGTAATCCACGTCGATGAACAAGAAGTGACATTGACTTTGGCCAACAAATCAAAACTTTCCCAAGACATGCGCTATGGAACAAAGCTTTTGTGGTTCAAACACATCCGCGATGGACATTGATCTTGACTTTGGCCAACAAACCAATACCAATCTTGGATCTTGAGAGAAAACCACTCAATGGAAGGAATTCGCTTAATATTAGTTTGAGGGTTTTTCGCGTAAATTGGCAACCAATTTATTATCTTTGATTAGGTCTCATCATACACCCTTAAGCCAGCATTCTAAAAGCATAATAAGGCGCGAAATAAATAATAACGATATGCGGATGGATATTCAATAAATTGTTCCTAGAACAAATCACTCATTTTCCTATCCCCGGCTAGCACTATTCTACCTTCTACCCAATTACATAATACAATAAAGAAACCTCATTAACATTGAGGGGAATTGGTGAGAATAGACTTACAAAGAGTCAAGAGATAAAGGCTGGACACGCAGGTCTAATTTAATAAATTCTAAATTTATTACAACAATTTCCAAAATTGCCCTCACCTATCTAATATCCATCTGATATATATTATTCATACAATACATCCATGTATTCACACAAAGCATGTTATTCAATCAATCTAATCCAATTAATTAATCTTTGAATTAAGTGTCATCCAATGCTCAAACAACGATTTGATTTGCGCGAGTCCAACTCGGTAAGAATAAGTACTCAAAGTGCGTATTCTTGAATTATATCGAACTACAATTTTAAATCCGATTTAATTTGTATTCAATACTAATTCATATTTAATTCCAAATTAAATAATTACACTTTATTAATGTGCCTTTAAGACTTAGATTCTAAATCTAATCTTAATGGGTCTCAAAGGCCCAATTAACATCCAATGTCAATTTAATTAAAGTCCAATGGGCTTTTAATTAATTCATAAGGCATGAGCTTTGGCCAATATGGGTCAAACCCAAATGCCAAGGCCCAATAAAGGAATCACCCTATTTGCCATAAAATTAATTTCGGCCCATTAGGCCCAATTAAATATTTAAAGGCGCATTTATTATATTTGGACTTAACGGAATGGTTTTAGGCCCAACCAAGCCCATTAGGCCCAAATATAACAATTTTAGCCCAATTACAATTGAAGCCTAATTAATTAAATTCCAATAATCCAATATCACAATTTATTTAATTAAAGTGTATAGCCATAATTAATTAGTTAAATTAACATTTCCAAAACACCATTTTAATTAATTAATCATGCTTTATTATATTCAATATATGTCCAACACAATTGAAACAAAATCATGTCATAACATGCTCTTATAGCTCACGGCATTTCATGCATTTTTCCATCAATTTTGATTTGAATTCTATTAAATCACAAATCAATATATCTCATGCATTTTAAACACATCCAATGGTCTAAAAATCAAAAATCAACAAAAGCTACAAGGGTCATAAGTTTCGGCCAAGGTAAGGTAATTAGGGGAAAATTTATCCAATTCATTTTCTCAAAATTAATCATTCATAACTCTAAGTTATCATAATCTAAGCTCAACCAAATCATCAATTTGAAGAAATCATGCATAAATCATAAAAGCCCCAAATTAAAGTTTATGAACCCTAATCCATTTCATGTTTAATTTGGCTCATGATACCATTGTTGGGTTCTCTAAGAACGTGCCTATGATCAATTAAACATAAAACATGTGAATACTCGAAGTAAGATTGCGGAAAAATACTTATAACGATCGGTTATATGGATACGTAGACAACAAAAATTTGCTCCAAGTGAGAAGTGCTCCAATCTCTCATTTGATTTGTATGGTTGAGCTCCAAGCTTTGAATCTTGAATTCCAAACTCAAGGGATTGTTTCCCTAACACCTTTGTTGACTCTTTAAGTGCTAGTTAATGAAGAAAATTGCAACAAATTGTGGTTCTCGGCAAAGTGAGAATAGAGAGAGGGAGAGACGCTTTCACAGTGAAAATAGAAGAAAAAGAGAGTGAAGTGTGTTAAGTTAATTGATTTTCCAAATTTAAAAGTCATATACCAAATCCAAGATTTGGTAAAGGTCACTCAATCTTTTAAAATAAAATAAGGAAGTGTATAATTCAAGCCATCACCAACTAACAACTTCCATCATCTAAAAGTGATGAGATTTACTTGTGATGTGACTTGATGTGGGCC
The DNA here is from genome assembly GCA_019454045.1 of Zanthoxylum bungeanum. NCBI lineage: Eukaryota > Viridiplantae > Streptophyta > Magnoliopsida > Sapindales > Rutaceae > Zanthoxylum > Zanthoxylum bungeanum. The sequence goes on from SKCR01031879.1 coordinate 86,797, forward strand.
CCACTTTAATTCAAAATCCGAGTGGGCCCGTAAAACACATTCCGGGCTCGGGTTCGTTAATTCTGAATTAACGAATTTTCCGTTGCGACTTAATTAAATCAAATTTAATTAAATAATAATACCTTGAAAAATTATTATGAAAGTCGCTCACGAATTAATTCTAAATTAATTCATTTGCCCGAATTAAAATCCAATTTTAATTCCGCTTAGAAATCTAATTTCATTTAATATATCGAATATATTATTTTAATCGATTAATTCCAAATTAATTGTTCTCTATCTTCTAATCGAATTTTATCTCAGAAAAATTATCGCCTTATTTAATCCTAGATTAATTTTTTCTCTCTTATAATTAATCCCAGATTAATTCTGTTCGAGTCATACGTCATCGGTGAATCTTCGGGAAGTGACCCATGAGATCCCTAGATATGTTGGCAGTAAATCCGGTCGCCGGAGTATCCGAATACGTGTGTACTCGGTACCACATTCTTACCAATTTACAAGACATGGTTGGCTTCTAGTAAAGCATCGTGCCTACCCAATTCTCCAGAAATATTATTTTAAAGAATATATAATCTTTTTCAGGCGTAGTATACGTAGTATTGCGTATTGCGATCCAATATCGGATGTCACATACAAGGACTGGGACTGGAATAGTGTCTTCCCCGTACGAAGCATATGTTGGATCACTATCAACTAGTCTCTTTAATCGGATAATCATGACCTTGTCATATTATCCCGATAGTTGCAACATAATAGAGTACCAGTTATGTATCTATGTGTGATCATCATCTCCATATGACTGAAGTGATACTTCCATCTTGACATCACACCCAATACACTACGATTCTCAATAAACCCAGAAGAGGCGTACACAGAACCTGTTAAAGCCCTGGACGACCAAAACCAAAGCGTACTGATTGTCGCAAGTATTAGCGATGCAAGTCTCAGGTTAAGACCAAATACACCTACCCTGATTCGGATTCCCATAGACACATAGTCATACTACCAATGGGATTCCAAAGGGTCTTTCCAGAGTGAAGTTGTTCCCGTACCATCGGTAAACAGAACCTTCTATTACACTTGCATGAGTATCCAATACCCAAATATATGAGAACTATGCCCTTACGCTTCCATAACGCGCATAAGTGTAATACTAGTCTATTCCGCATTATCGATGTCCAGTGTCGATAATACGACGACTATGGATATTTAATGATTAAACCTTTAGTGGATTGATATTGTCTCATATCTTATAATCTGGAACTAATCATAAGGACTTTTATCATTTATATATTTAAGTAATCTAATTACAAAATGATAAAATAACAATTTACATTGTCACATAGTTAATTTGTTCAAAAACTATAATGTCTTTTACAAATAGTGATGATATGGGTCACAATTGTCCAACAATTTGTTGCATACCTTTTGAGTGCAAGGTGAGCTCTTAAGGGCCATGAGTATGCGGTACACATTAAGATGTGTATAGTATACCGTGGATTGACAATAGAGTAAGTGGGAGAAATTGTTAGGGTTGGTGCTCGGAGTGCCAATCCGAATCGTATTTATGTCCGATTCATGAATACGGGCAATTTTATTTTCCATAATATTACTTATTTATTGGTAGCACCCTTGTCTTTTATACACTTATTCGATCTAATTACGATTAGATATCTGATTATGATTAGATCGAAACTAAATCTGGTTTAGTGATACGTGTATATTAGACAAAGACCATAGGATTTACAATATAGTACGCAGTTACCACGTAGTTTGTAATTGACATTGGGGAGTGCACTATAAGATGTATATCCCTAAATAAAGTTCCTTGTCAAGATTTACTAACATGGGTCGGTTAGAAAAATCCGATGAGACCAGTACATGTCGTATATCGTGACTTGGTCTGATGGTTTATCCCAATGAACCATTAGTCTCGAGAGACTCGTATAGACATGTAGGTGTTTATTTGATAAGACATTGAACGACTCACTGAAGATTTCCTAATAGATGGTACACCAAGGTCAATAGGAATCTTCTTGAGTTGAGCGAGCATAGTGGTCCTTCGACTTGAGATACCACAGTGGGATATATGAGTTATTCTCCACACTTTGATGGCAGTCACGTCACCGATATATTCATGATCAGACCTCCGCCTGTTTGTTGGGTGTGAACTGATACTCATGACATCCAGTGCTTATCAAGATAGGATTTGTCAGTCCTGCGTACAGGGCATAGGCATTTTCACGTGTTTACGATCTGGTAAATCCATGGCAATGGTATAACTTCGGAAATCAGTTCCGAGTGTTATTTAGAGATAGTAAATTGAAAGTCAACTATATTATACCGAACGGATTTGATGTTTTCATCTATATCCCAGGTATAATATGGATAGCCTGTGACGGAGGGATTATACGTATGCAATGACCTCAGTTTGAATAGTTTAGCGAGATTATCTGTGGTCGTCATAATCCATAAGTGGGTGGATTATGGACACAAAATTAGATTCCGCGATGGATAAACCTAAACTTAGAGAGTCCCACAATATTAAGTGTACTCGTTGAACACTTGGGCAACGCGATATGAATAATACAGATTATTCCTAATACTTCATCGGATTAAGTAAGTTAATTCGGATCGTTTAATTGGTTAAACGATAACGCATGCATTAGGGGATTTTGTCCGATAATAATTATTGTGTATTTGTATTTGATACATAATACGATTAGATACACATTAATTATTCGTCAAATGAGATTTTGACACATGCAATAAATATATGTATTTTTTATTTATTGTAAATAAAAATACATATATAATAATAATTATATTAATTATTTATTTGGATATTTAATTATTAAATATTTGAATCATTAATTAATTAAATTTTTTCCATAAATGTTATGGAATTTGTCCAATTATTATTGGTCTATTTCGCATGATTTAAATTGTACTTTATGTGTGCAATTTTGATTGGATTACATAAAGTTTAATTATTATTTAATTTGATTAAATCATAAAATCCCCAAAATACCCTTGCCTAGAGTCGGTCATTAGGTTTCAAAAGGGGAAATTGTTTTCTTCATCATCTGACCTAACTTCATGACCGAACAAGCTCCCAAAATGGGTCTCAAAATTTTGTTTGAAGAATCCATGAAGAATTGAAGGAAAATCAAAGAAAAAAACTTAGGAAAGAAGAGATTAAAAAACTTAGGTAATCTACTTTAACCTTAAGCTTAGAAATTTAGTTTCTTGTTTCTTGATGGTTTAGAAAAGGTTCTAGGGTTCCTTCAATTCTGAATTTTTGGGGCTTTTGATTGTGGTTGATGTATTGGAAGCTAATGAAGCATGTGTGAAGTATTTTGGATGTAATTAATGTAATTAGTGTCCAATTTTATCATTTGATGATTTGTTACCATTCTGGAGTGTTATGACCACTCTTGTAATGCCTATAATTTTTCTTGGGTTCTTCATATGTGGCGACTTGAATTGGTGTTATGATTAATTTGATTAATGTTAAGAAAAATTGGATTTAAAGCATGAAAATTATTAATTTCGGTTTCTGGATCAGATCTGAATAAACTAGAATTTTTGTGATGATTTTGATGTCATATGAATGTATTGGATGTGTTTTAGGAATTGGAAAAATTACCGGAAAGTGTTTCGGAGTTGAAATAAGCGAAAATGGCAAAAAACGGTGTTACCGGGTAACTTTTGAGCCAACCGGGTAACGACTGTCCAAACAGTGAGTTTGTCACTGTTCGGGCAGCCCATGAACTTCTCTAAGACTATTGGGGCTGACCTGGGCAGTCCCCATAAGTGTTGGGTGGTCGGTTCGGTCAAAAACGTGTTTTAGGCCATTTTGTGGAAATATATTTTTCGTAAAAGTTTCATGATGATTCATTTATATTTATGTCACTATTTGATATCGAATAAATAGGTTTAGGTGAAATATGAATAAATTATTCATATTAGATATTGAATAATTTGTTCGGTAATTTGAAAAAGTTTTAAAATTACGATTTCGCCCGAACCGCGCTTCCGCTGCGCCCATCGCCCGAAACCCCAACAGTATCTATGTTACGCAAGTATTTGCACGAAGAGTCTCATGTGTTAGAGCCCCAAACAATTTATGTTTGTCAAGACTTGTCTTATCTGGAGCAGCCAGTAGCTATAGTGGGTCGAGAGATAATGAAACTACGATCTCGATGGATTCCCTCAGTCAAGGTGGTTTGGCAACACCACAAGGGGCAAGAGTCCAGATAGGAGCCAGAGGAAACCATGAGGGAACAATACCCTCACCTGTTCACAGAAGAAGGTACGCTCTATACCATTAATCGTGTTTGATTCGGGGACGAATCATTTTAAGGGGGGAGAATTATAATAACACGAAATTTTATAGCTCAATCAAGTTGTAACTCGGGAATTGAGATAAATTCTCTATGCACATTAGCGGAAAAATTATAGAGATAATTAGTGGACCCGATTCCAAAAGTTTAAGCCCAATTAATATTGGTGAGGCATATAGGCCTTAATCAACAAATGTTAGCCTAATTTATAGGCTCATTAAGATTTGTGAATTTTGGCCCAAGTCCCTCATTTTCTTAAAAAGAGCCAAATCCTTAAGACTTTTCTAGAAATTGTTTGGCACATTTTAGAAATAAAATAAAAATGGAAAACCCATCACTCCACCCTCATTTGGCCAAAAATCCCTTAGAGAGAAAATGGAGAGAGTTTTATTTTTCATGCTAAACTTTCAAGATAACCTAGAATATGTCTACCATCATTCAAATCTAAGAAGGAGAAAGAGGAGCTTGGTTGAATTCAAGGTGAGTATGGCTTGACCCAAATCTAGAATTGTTGAATTTTGATGATTTGATGATTATAGTATGTTATTAACTTGAATGTGATGATGAATAGATGGTTATTGAGTCAAGAAAATGGAACCCCCAAGTTTTAAAATCCCTAAGTATGAAACTAATGGGGACCTATAGAATGTATATGAGATGAAGTTGGAGGATGTAATTGATGATAATTTGGGTGTTTGTTATGAATATAGCTTGAGTAAGGTTGTGTAAACTAAAAGTGATGATGGATTAAGTTTGGGCCTTTAAAACAACCTGACATTGTGACGGGCACACTCGGCGTCGCGACGCGTACCGGAGAATTGCCTCTGATGTGATTTTGGAATGTGAGCATCGCGACGCCGAAGGACTAGCGTCATGATGCAGAAAAAGAGGGGACTTACTGCCTCGATCCTATTTGGTGGGAGTCGCGACACACATCGCTTAGCATCGCGACGCATGAGGGAGTCGCGACGCCCAACCTTTACGTCGTGATGTAGAAAATAGAGGTTGGTTACTGCCTCACCTAATTGGGTGAAGGTCGCGACACTCATGTCCAGTGTCGCGACACTCATGTCCAGTGTCGCGACCGTGACCAGATTCCCAGGATCAGTTTTTTTTTTTTATCAATTCTAGTTTTATCCTATAGGGTTAAGGGACACTCTAAGGGTTTCGTATAAGTGTGTAGACACACAAAACTGCCATAGCACTGTGAGTGGAGTATTTATTTTAAGTTTTTACATTTTTAAAATAGAGATTCTATTTCCTTACTTTTTATGAGTTTTATCAAAAGATTATTTAAAACACCGATTTCAGATGACTTGAGATATTTGATGATGAAAATATTTTCAAAGTATGATTTTATGATTTCGGAAACATGGGGAAAAAACCCACCTCAGGTGTAACTTATGGAATTGACGGATACATCATGCACACATGTAAAGCATGACTAGGAGGACGGCGATCTGTAACGTCCCTATATCCTAGGTTTCAGGGTTAGGGGGACGGTGATAAGTAACGCCCTTAGACCCTACATTCAAGGACAAGATAATGGCATGCATTGGGGGACGGCGATACGTAACACCCCAATGGCATGGAATTGCACACCTGGTTCCAAATCAGTGGCTTGGGGGATGGTGATACGTAACGTCCCAAGAACACTGGTTTAGGCGTATGGGGGACGGAAATACGTAACACCCCCATACGTCAGAGTTTTATAGACCTTCAAAGGTTTTCAACCGAATTACTTATGAAATGATTTTCACACATGTTTTGAAGGAAATACATGATTTCAGATTTATGAATTCAGAAAATCAGTTATTTGTTACGAGCTTTCGACACAGTATTTCTAACATTATTTTTTTTCATATAGCTCCGCTCACTGAGTTCTTTGGACTCACCCTCTACTCTCCAATTTTGCAGGACCTTTTAGCTGGTGAGCCACAACTATCTTTTAGAGACATAGATCGGGGACATGAGTTACACTGCAGTCACTGGGTATAGCGGTCCATCATGTCAGTCCTACATTCATATAAAATGTAGCTTGTATTTTGATTACTTTTGATGTATGACATGTATATGATTGTATAGAGTACTTGGTTTATCTATGTTTTCTTATTGTTCATGTAGTAAAACAGTTTATGAAATGAGTGTGTTTGATAAATGGTAAGATAAAGAGTTGTTAAATCCAGAAAACAAGAATTTCTATAGTTCAGTCAAAGGCTTAGGTGGCAGTGGAACCTGTCATCTACCGGTAACATTCCCGGATTGGGGATATTACAAAAAAATTAACTTTATAAATGTAACACATCAGATTCACACGTTTTCGGAAAATCTTCCAAATTTCTGAAAACGCTACGGAATGATCTTGAACCCTCCGAACTTGACCGGATTCATCTAAACATCATCATATCATCATAATTAACTCATATATATCATTACGTTCATCAAAGCACATACATGCACGTAATCCAATTTTACTGGAAACTCACTAATCCTACCTAATCGATTCAATCCATTTTGATTTCATTCGGATTCTACCAATAATAAAAATTCAATACATTCTAACTTATCCAAATCAATACAAGTCAATACATTAGTTTACGAAACTACTGGAAGCATCCAAATACGAAACGAGTAACTTGAAAATATCAAATTTTTATCGGTAGGTCTTATCGAAATTCCGAGAGTACCGACAGACTCCTTACGCTCCCACGAATGCATAGGAATCGAGGAAATTCGAATCGAAACTAATTTTTAAATGAGCTTCACTATTCACCAAACTTTCTTCTATCATGTTGCGTGAAACCGAGAACCTATCAAAAAAACAGACTCCATAGCCTTGTAATATTCTCCGAGGGCTTCGATTTGGTTAATGACTTGAGACGTGGATCGAAATGATGAGCTGCGATCAGGACAAGATAGTGACATGATCTACTCCATTTTTCGACGATTCCGACCACCACTAGATGTAGGGTGTTCGGACGATCGCTTCTACGTCGGTGCATCAATCGACGGTGGACAGCTGGCCGTCGGCGAGACCAAAACTCTATTAATGTTATGGGGGGTCAGGTGTGGGGTTGGTGGAAGCTTTTTCCATTTCTGTGATTTCTGAAAAATATGGGTATTTATAGGAAAGTTTCTGAAAATAATATTATGGTCTCCGCGAAATTATAAATAGGTCACTGAAAGTGTACTCCTTCATAAATTCATATTTTTGAGGCCCTTTTGATGCAAATATAGAAAAATATTCTGCAAAAAAGTTGTTCGTCTTCGAAATTTTTTTACAACAGATTAAAAATCAGCCTAATCGAAGTTCGTTTACTATATATAGCTGAAACAATAAACTTTCTCCATATTAAATAATATACTTAAATTATGTAATCGGTTCCTTCGAATTTTGTAATTCCCAATGCAACAAAATTCCACCCTAAGACATTCTAATTTATTTTTCAACATTTACACCCTTGTTCTCCAATATTATCTCATTCCAAGACCTTAACTCTGATCCAAAAATATCTCAAAAATTTTGGGATATTACAGACGCACTGAGCACTGTTGTGAGATCGGTTTCACGCTTCTAACGTTGGGCTGGGGTAAGGATCCAGTTTCACACCTTAATTACGGTTTTAATTAGTTTATTTCTTCATATGACTATGTTGTGCATATAAAAATGATATGATAAGTTTTTTAATATTATACATGTTTTATGAAAATATGGGATGACGCATCGGGCGGTACGGTGTGACCATCTTGTTTTGATGAATATATTTTGTTTTATATAAATAAATGCATGGTGAATCAATGATTAATTGACTGGATTGATAATTAAATAAAAAAATGAATTTATATGTTGCATGTGTGAGATATGATTATTGGCATCATGCTATTATTCACAGCCCCATATACGCTGTCTGGTTCACAGCCACATACTTGAGTGTCTGGTTACGCGACCACGTACGACATATTCACAACACCATCGGTAATGTCTAGTTCATAGCTCTCGTATTGGCTGTCTAATTCACGGCCCCATTTGGGTAACCGATTATGTGGCTCTAGCTGACACATTGATTATTCATAGCCCATTGTGGTGTCTGGTTCATGGCTCTCGAAGCCGTTTGAGTGACCGGTTATGTGGTCCCATGTGGCACATTGATTATTCACAACTCCCGTATTGGGTGTCTGGTTATGCGGTCTCGTGTGACATTACTTAGATTTATCATTGATGTGTGGTCTTATGATAATTTTTCATAAATTGATACATTGTATTGATAATGCATATTTTATTTTTATATGTATATGTATACATTATAGTTTTTTCATATACTAGCATCATCAATATTGTTTTATTGGACATACTTACCCACACACACACATATATTACTAACCATGCATGATTTTTATAAAATCAATTAAAGTGAGTTATTTAATCCCTACTAAGCGCGTGGTTTTGCTCACCTCTTAATATTAATTGTCCAGGTAGGACTCCGAATGATTTGGGAGAGTGGGGAGCGTGGTTGATTCCTCGAGGGCTTTAGATCATGTTGAGTATCTCCCCACGCAAGTCGTTGTTAATATATTTCTGGAGGTACTTAACTTATATTTAAATTATCAGACTATGAATTTATTTGGGCGATGCATTACATAATCAGGCCATTATTTGAATTTTAATTATTTACTCACGAAAGTTGTTCACATTTAACTATGAGAACATTTTAAATACTTTTCTATATGATTTTATATTGTCTTTTGTTTTAAAGTCTTCGGGACATGTTTTGACTCTTTGACCGATTTCCAAGAACTTTTTACCATTTGACTGGTTATCGAATCGATTTTGTTGTGTTTTTTACCTAAAAGTCACTAATCCCGATTTTGGGTCGTGATAAGGTTGAACGAGTGTATCTCTTCTTTTTTAGCCTGCTGATATTTACAATCAGGAATCTACTGGGACCAAACGGACTAACCTAGATCATTCTATTGTAACTTATCCTAGATTTCTTCCTATATCCTATCTACTTCCACTAATATATAGGGAGACATGACTTGAACCCACTCTCTCCATATTACATCTAAGGGTTCACTAGTAGAGCCACGTACATATAAGCTCCAGCTCAACCCAAAATTTTGTTAAAATATATTCTATAAATTAATTAAAAATCTTATTTGTTTGAGATACTTTTGATTTGCCTGTCAATTACTTTTTGTGAAAATCAAATTTTACTCCCGAGTCGAAGTTCTGACTATGTCATTGGAGGGGTTGGTGTTGGTGACCGCTCAAGCTATGGCATTTTTCTTTTTCATTTTAACCAGAAGAAAAAACTTTAGAAGAGCATATTGCATGAACTATTGGAGTAATTGTTTTTTCCTTTTCATTTCTCTCCTTGAAAAAAAAAAAAAATGCTTTAGTATTTGCAACTGGTTTATTTGGTGTTATAAAATTAAAGTATTGTTAAGAACGAGAAGATTCAGTTTATGTCATCAGCAAATCTGCAAACTAATAATGAAACAGGGGAATCCACATGTGCATTATCATCATTGATGTATTGCTGGTCCATTGTGGTTTCAATAATGCCTATTTTGAGCACTGTCCAAGTACTGGAGTAAAAAACAAGTGATAGAAAGTTGCAAAGATGGTTTCTTATTGATATTTTATAAACTCATTTGATTGCAACTTTTTCTTTATTTTCAATTTTTGTTTGTCTTATGGTTCAGGTTGGTGGTAGTGGGAGTAGTTTCTATGGAGTTTCTTCGAAGCAACAGTATTGTTTGTTTGTTTGTTTGTTAGGCTTTGTAAATAGTGAATCGAAGCATATGTCTTTTGTGGAACCATTATGCTTATTCTTTGAACGAACATCGTATGTATATTAGTTTCTCTTTTTCTCTTCTTTCTCAGCCTAGTGTTTCTCTGCACTCCTGCAGGTGTTGTGAGTCAGGTGGGGTTTAGGAGAGGCCATTATTTTTTTTTGCCATTGACCACTTCTGGCAGAGGGTTCATAAAAATGATGCGGACACCAAAAACAAGGTTACATTGTCACTTATTAAGTGCTTTTTGGTTTTAGGAGTTTTGGTTTCTATGCTAAGACTGTTTTCAAATTCAATATGCATCTGAGTTTTATTTTTCCTTCTGACCTTGATATGGGAAATGGGTCCTGCTAAATTTCTTAATGCTTCAAACGGCATATCCTTTGCTGTTCCTGTTTCTGACTTCACTTGCCATTGCAATTTATGGGTTTAAATTTATGAATCTCATGCACATTTTATGCAAAGTAAAATTAATATTAAGGCCCCCTTCAGAAACTTTAAAACCAACAAATTCATTTACAATTTTGATGGATGTTGATTTTGACTTGGATGATCTGTAAATATGGGGACATCCTCTTGAAACAAAGAACATAATGTCGACTACGTATCTGCTTCTGTCACTATGTAGATATCGAATAAATCTCAGAGCACATAGTGTGGGAAGCCTCATGCGCTGATTCATCCTTTCCTTTCC